>VWZF01005255.1:37128-70866 GCA_013396755.1 Sclerurus mexicanus
GGGTGGAGGGAAGAGGAGGGGGCTTTTTTTCTCTTCTCTCAGCCCCGTCTGCACCTTCTGCCTGAGCCCGCCGGTGAAGTCACAAGACCGAGTCTCTGACATCACACAGAGCCCACAAACGCCGGATTGTGACTTCACTGCAGGATAGAACAGGGAGGAATAGGAGAGGGGAGGGGAAAAGGCTCTTATTCAAACACATATCTGCAGTAGTAACAAAGGGAACTCAGGAAATGGCTGGCCAAGAAAATGGCTTTTTTTTAAAAAATAAAATATGCTCTCTTTTTTTTTGTGGGTTGGGGTTTTTTTCCCCCCAAATAAACTTTGTGACCACGATGGAAATACCTTTTAAAAGTGGTCTGGGCAGGACAGACAGCAAGCACCAGCCCAGGCACTATCCTCCAATGCAGCACAGGCTCCCACAGCCCTTGGGCCCTTGGCCACCTGCCCTGGCCCCTTTGGACCTCCAGGGCTGGAGCAGGATGAGGTGCTGGGGTGAAAATCAAGGGTGGCAGTGGCCACGGCAGGGGCTCTGGGGGGGACGGTGGAGGGGGATTGCAGGGTAAGGCCCGAAGCAGGTGGATGCTGCAGGTCGTGCTGCAGACACGCTGGGAAGGCGGCGCGGAAGAGCCACTGGGCAAGCAGGACAGCACGGAGTGACGGGAGCTCCCTGGCAGAGGTCTGGGAACTGTGGGCCAGGCAGAGGTAATGCTAACCACTGTGCACTTGGGTTTTCTTCCCTATCTGAGGATCCGAAACCACTGTGAAACTACAATGCAAATAAAAGGGGTATTAAGGGTCAGAATTAAGGTAACAGTGTGAGGCCTAAGCAAAGCAATAGGGTTAAAGGGAGAGGTTTTCAATTCCCTAGTGTATTTTTAGGTTTTAGGTGCCCTGGGGAAGGGAAGACAGACTGGGGTAGATGAAAGAAAGGCCAGGAGGCTTTGATGTACTCCCAATACAAGGCAATCCTCGGATGTTGCTCTGGGAGCAAAAGCTGATGATATAAGATTTCTGTGGTCATTTCTGAAATAAAGCCTAAAAGAAAAAAAAAGGCTCATTAAGTAGCTATTGGCTTACTGTGACCTGCAAAGTTACAAGATTTGGGGGGTTTTTTGTTTATTCAGCTGGTGAATTTTTTTAACATCAATTTCTCAAAATTTACCAAAACCTCAAACATCTCAGTAAATAAGCCCCAAAAAATAAAAACCTGTTATTTGTGTTTAAAATGGAAATTTTTTTTCACCTTTTGAAGCAAGACAGCTCAAACACTTACACTGCACTAATCATACCTGAAGGCCAGGAATTCAGAGGAATACGCCAAGGGCACAGCCACAGCCAAGTGAAATTAAAAAAAAAAAAATTAAAAAATTAAACAGTGCTAATTACAGACAACATTATATTTATGAAGTTATTGGAACTGCAGAGCCAAAAGGGAGACAGTTTGTGATCCTCACAGTGTGTACACTCCAACCGCCGTCCCTGCTCTCATTGAGACCTGCAAAACAATTCCCATTGCTGTGCCGACCTGGAAGGGAGGAGAAAACAGCACTGCCATCGTAGCCTGCCCTTCCCACAACCTGCCAGTGCGGCAGGAGGGAAATCTGTACGTGGAGTGAGCGAGAAGCGAGGAGGAAGCGATCCAGATCCCTGCCATGAACCAGCTGGCAAGTACGTTCCCAGGTTGTTGCTGCTGGATGGTGGGAGCACCCCATGAGTGTCTAAGGTACCCAAAAGGGCTTGCCAGCAGCACTGGAAGCCCAAGACACTTGTTGGAAACTTGTGTACCCTGGTGGGCTCTATATGCTTCTAGTGTAAAATCCAGGCAGCCAGAAGATGCTCTTCCAGGTGGGAACTCCTCCACGGCCAAAGCCTCAGTTCCCACATCAACTCTGAATCCCAGTGCCTTGGGGCATCATCCCAGCCTTGGCAGAGCCACAGCATCAAGGAAGATTTCCCCTGTTGTTTTATGGCTTCTGTGTGCCAGTAGAGCAATAAACCAGGCTGCAATGGAAGGAATAAACTCTCCTGTCTCTGCCTGTGAGAGGGAGGGAAAAGGTATGAACTGCAAGCAGCGAGGACCCCATCCGATCTCATACCCTTCCGTAAGTCTTGCTCCTTGTTCGGCCACAACTTTACTACCATTTTTATACTGAGTCCTTTCATCTTTTTTTTTCTATTTTTTTCCACCCTGCTGATTGTGTGAGAGAAAACCTCCCTATTTATCCCACTTCTCTCTTGGGGCATCTCTCTCAACCTGCCTGTGGCGGGGAGGCAACATGGCTGCCAAGGCGCCATGCAAGGTGAGGAGGGGAATGGGGGAGGGAGGAAGGTATGGGCATTTGTTGGGAAGCAGAATAAAGAAGTGGGGAAGAGGAAGGAATCTAACATGTGCACGCTGACTAGCATGGGCTTGCTCCAACTTGGCCCACGACACAATTACCTGACTTGGAGGCTGGCCAAGTCTCCCAGGTTAAGTCCCTCTGCACTTGTGTGAAGTGCTGTCAGAGCTGCTGGGACTGTGAATACTCAGGACTCCAGTAGCATGCCTCATCCAAAAAGGGGAAAAAAAAAACCCCATACACAGGGCAGGGACTGAATGGGCTTATTTTCACACAACTGCAATTGTTTTGTTGATGCGGAAAGGTAATTAAAAAAAGTTCTGATTCAAACGTGCCACAGAATTCCCAGAGCCCGGAGGCTGCTGCTTAGAGGCAGATTAATCACACTGAATTCTCCATCTAGATATTGCATGCACTCCAAACTCCCACCGCTAATAGCTCTAATATTCTCCTCAGCGTGTGCATGCTGCTGGTGTTATGTTCCAGGAATATTAATTCCCCAACTCAAGCTCCTTTCACTTGCGCATGTACCCTAAAGGCTTGCTGCTGGGCACCGGGAGATTATGGAAAAGGGAAAACAGGGCTAGAGGAGAACCACGGTGCAAAGGTACTGGCTGGAACTCCTCAAGGAAAGTCATTAATGTTCTTTGGATAAGAAAGCCATCCAAATAAAATCAACCTGAAGGCCAAGTTCTTTAAACAAAGACAGCCAACTACACATGCACAAGATGGTTGAAATTAAAATGAGCTCCCAGTGACGGCTTTGTGTTACCCATTCCCGCCACCCTGAGACTTGCTTAAAATCTCAGTCCTGTTAATTGTGAGCTCTGAACTAGCGGTTTTGTTTGTGTCTTCTGCTGGTGTCTTCCCCCAGCCCTTTTTACCCCCAAGCAAGGCTGCATGCATCCGAACTCTTGCTGCCACGTGCTACTAATGGTGAAAATACAGCAGGTTGTAGTGCAAGCATCCAAAGAGCAGGTAGCGCTTTACACAGTAAGCCACTTCTACCCCTAGCAAAACTGACACACCATGGAGTTCATGGTCTGGCTCAAGGCATCCCCCAGATCCCCATTCCACATGAGATTTTTCTTTGCATTCAAGTAACTGCCATTCCTGGTAAGCAGTTCAGTGTGTGTGTGTGTGATCTATGTATTTGGCCAAAAGTCCAGCTGCTAAGCTTTAAAACCAATGCATGCTTGAAAAGTACATTTAAGATGTCTATGATATAATTTTCAAAGCTGCTAAATGCCCAAAGCTCCCAATGCTGTTCAGCAAAGACTGCAGGTAGTCACCAGGTTAAAACACAGTTCCCTGAAACTGGCCACACCAGGACTCTGGAAGCTACCACGCAGAAGAGACCTCAAAATGGATGGCAATGGTCATGCTTCCATTTAATAGGATTACTTGCTTGACAGGAAGCTATCATAAGCATGATTTTCTTTGTCAAGCAGTCAAAATATGTATCTCCACATAACATAAAAGAGCATGCCTATGTCAGTGCTGGAAAATCAAGGGGAGGTTGCCCCTTTTGTTGCAGGCGTTTCTGATAAGCACACCAGTACAATACCTGAGTCACAGGTTAAACTGGATGCATAGACCAGCCCATCAGCTGTTTTCATAGCTCAGAACACCTTACGTCTGCACTAAAACCTATAAACCCACAGGTACACAGGCATAGGTGGTGGCCCTTTCCACAATTTGGGCAGGTCAAAGAGAAAAGGCACATTTTTATGGCTAAATACTTTACGGGGGGCTGTTGGTGCTCAGAGGGAAAAGCATCATAACATTTTTGAAGCTTCTTCTCTTTGCTATCTATATCGTGCAGGTCTAACATCATATGTGTGCCTTGAACTCTCAGCCAATTCGTTAAACTTGGCTCCTTCTGCAGGGAGGGAAAGGACACACTGCCTGTGTAAGGCCCTTGGGGCTTAACTCTGCTGTAGTGGGAAGGGAGAGGCATGGGCTTCCTTCACTCTGATAAACCAAGGCATTGGCATCGCTCTGTGTGGCTTAGGTGCAAATCTGTGATCCTCTTTCTCTCTTTGTACACAAAGAATGAAGCTGATAGCAAAGCTGACACCTAAATCCTCACTATTGCGCATCTGAGATAACCCCAGTTGTTTTTGTTTTTCAAACTCAAATATATAAGAATGGAGAAAGACAGAAGGATTTCAACCCTGTCAAACCCTGTTGCCAGTCCCCTGAGTTACAGATCTGTGAACTCTTACATGGGATGAGGGCTCTTTGCTTTTATCTCCCCATGCAGCATGTGTCCTCAGCCCTTTGCAAACAGATGTTTTGCCCTCCAAAAGGGAAAAGAGGGAAAAAAGAGACAGCATGAGCACAGGGGGGAGAGGGAGAGAGAGAGAGAGAGAGAGAGAGGGAGAGAGAGAGAGAAAGCAGGAGCAAGAATGCTGTCTGCAGATGTCAATCAGGACTTCAGCCTAGGTCTAACCTGCCAGTCCTGCAAAAGGAGGATACATGAATTTTCTAGTTGGATAGTCAGTGTCATCAAACAAGAAAATTGTGAGGTTTAGATTGTAATGCAGTCTCACGTTCAGTAAAAAGGCCTTGCTACATGGAGATGATGTGGGACTGATGAACCTATTCCTAGCACCTTAAGAATTAAAATTTTGCTACAAATAACCCAAATGAAATGGTCAAAAATAGTACAGCATTTCAGACCGTTTTTGTAGAGCATGGTAATATTGGCAAGGGGGAAGTGATTGTAGGTAGAATACTGTCAGGTTTGGGGAAAGCTTTCTCTGCATTTTAAAAAATTATATGAAGGAAAATATTCTTGGAAATGAAAAGTCTAATGATTACATGTATACAGAGAGTGTCATCTCTATCTTGGCGTTCAGCAGAAATCAACTCCCCCACGCCAACACCCTCCCCTCTAGCCACCCACCCTGATATTCTTCTTCACCACTTCCCACCCATTAACCCAGTACCTGCAGTGCAGTGTTCAAGTGGGACTGGCGGAGCTGCTGCCGCTGTCATCTCCTCGGAGCTGGCAGTCACCTGCCAATCTCGCCCCCACTTCCTCCTCCCTCCTGCTCCCCCCCACCCCTCGTCAGTGCAGCTTTCCCTGGGGATAGATCACTCTCCCCCCCCCTCCAGCAGCCTGACAAATAACTACTGTTAACTCAATAATATCCCCCTCCAAGGTTTTTTAATTACCAGCCATCCATAGGGCGTGAGACTCGAGCATACAGCGAGAAACGGGCCAGAGAGGGAGGCTAGCAACAGGGCGTAGCAAACAGAGTTTGGGCTGCTGTGGGCTTCACACGGAGAGACTGGCTCCTTGCACTCCCTCCACATGGCAGGGCTGGCACAGGCAGCCTGCAAACCCCTACGGGATGATGCTGCCCTGGCCATGAGCACGGGCACGCATAATGTGCTGCTGTACTTGGGGAGGAGGGGATTTGGTCCCGCAAGGGCTAGTGGAGAAAGCTGCTCATGCAGGACAAGGAGAGGCTCTGCTACACCAGCTGAGGAAGCATCATCCAGGAGAGCATTTGTTTATACGGCATTTTAAATGGGAGCCAGAAAAAAACAGGGGGGAGGGGAGAGAGGAAAAAAAATCAGGTGCATTTCTGTTTGTATAGCTTTACCAAATACATCTACCTTTTCACATATGAAAAGGCCTTTTTTTTTTCTTTGCGAGACAATAGTCTTATTCTGCCTTTTTTTTTAATAGCGAAAATTCATTGGTCTGTGGCCTGAGGTTTTCCTTAGCCTTTTATTAAATGGACACGGCTTGCTGAACTTTCAGACAACCTCTCCACCTAGTATTTGTTTGTTCACACCCATTTACACTCTCTTGATTTTTAACAGGTCTGAATAAGGCTTATTTTTTTAAAATAATCAGTTAATGAAGTTTTATCTGAATAGTCATAAGCCTATTAGTGCTCAAGTTGTGCATTGAATCCCCCTCCCCCCTAGAGGTTAAACAAGACCAGAAATCCTTTTGTATTTGAAATAACATGCTGCGAAGAAAAGAAGCAAAGAAGGATAAAAAAGCCCAAGCCCCCCATTAGGTCCCTTTTAAATCAGGAGACACTGGAAAAGGGGCATAACACAAGGCACTTCCCCCCTTCCCCCCTCTTCATTCTTCTCCTCCCTCCTTTATAGGTCACCTTTACTGTGAAGACATTGATGCTTCAAGTCTTCATTTGCTTAAATAAAGAGAGTAAATTCAACACCCCAGCCAGGTATGCACCATACCCCAGGCAGGTCATGAAGGGGAAGGGGCATCCATCCCGGCACCAGGGAGGGAGACACCCTGTGTGGGGCAGGGACCAGGTCCTCAACACCCAAGTAGGGCAAGGGGGTCTTCCCTGGGAAAGGGCGGGTGCTTTTGGAAGAGGACAAGTTTGACGGCATGGCACTGAAAATGCTGTGCTTGGGTGGAAAGGGAGCAGGCGGACGTGCTGTGCTGAGGGATGGCCTGACTTGCTGACCCCTGCACCCTGCGAAGGGCTGAGGGTGGCAGTCAAGGGGAACAGCGTGGCAGCCTTGGCCTAGGAGCCCTTTGGCAGCCACCGCTCCACCCCGGGGGAGCATCCTGGCAGACGAGAGAGCCCCCGCTCCCCTGAAATAAACAGCAGCCTTCCCAATGCTTCATTAAACTAACACAGCTTCCCGCCATTGCCCCGGCAACCGACACAGGCCTCCTGTTTGCCAGCTGGGGGAATTAAAGGCAGCCTGGCAGCCAGCCCCTGGCTCCTCCGAAAGCTCCCCTTACACACTCAGCAGCATCCCCAGGCAGGGGAGGGGACCAGGTGGCCCCCAAGGTGCCAACTGAGACGCGGGAGTCCTTCGCCCCCCCACTCTCACAAGCTGCAGTCCTCAGGGAGACAAGGACCCCACCACTGCCACCAGCACTGGTACTGAGGGCAACACAAAGCTGGAAGGCTCACCAAAATGATCCCTGAACTGGAAAAGGACTAAATAACCCCCTGGATGAAAAGGTGGACACTACTCCCCATCACAGCATCACCTCTGTCCAAATGTGATCAATAGTTCACATTAATTAGCAACACACTCCTCTTGCTGTCCATCTGCTAGCTGAGTGAGCAAATTACATCCTCTCATCCCTGGTTTACAGACTTTTATCCTTAGTTTTCCTCCCTTCTCTTAAATCACACACACTGCGAGGCAAGCCTTAGCCCTGCTCCCCTCAGGTGGACACAGAAGGGTCTGCCCCATCCTGTGCTGCTCGCCCTTAGAGAAAGCCATTTCAGGAAGAGCTCCAAATGGAAACATATGTGTTGTACTGGCTTCGAGCACCTGGACACCCTCCTGCCCACCGGTTCTCGGTCCATCCATTCAAAAGAGGTAAATGGTCCCTTCAGGCAAGGCAGCGATATCCCTCCAGATATCCTAAGTGAAGAACCTTGTTACACTGCTCAGATCCCAAAATTAGACCTCCTGGGCTGGTGCGGGTGCAACGTGCCAGCTGCTTCCAGCACCTTTCTCCCACCACCGTCCCAGGCCACTAACACCACAAAGGAAGCTCGGCAAATTGGTGAGGAGAGGAAAACATCTCACTTCACAACAGCAACGAATAAAGGAGCACTGTTCACTCGCTTGGGCATCCACATCTGTTTTGTCCTGTTTTCCATGACTACTGGCTGTGAGCACAGGTCTCACAGGGAGGAGCATTAAGTATTTATTCCAGCTCTCGGTTTTGTCAGCTTCTGATGCCACCAATGTGTTTCAATTCTGCTTGAAAAACTACATTGCTTTTCAATCCACGGATCCCAAAACAACCCAACAAAGGTATGTCCAACCTTATCAGCAGTACCCTAGCTTTCCATAGCTCTGCAGTACATGTTTCATAACAAACTTAACTCTGTCTGGAGAGCCCTATTCCAGTCCTGCCTCTGAACAATTTGTATGCTCTACTCCTCTCTTATTTTGTGATGATATTTAGTTTTGTGAAATGCTACTTAGCTACACTAAGAACAATAAAGAAAAAGAAAAAAGGAAGAAAATAAAGAAATTAGTACATTCCAGATTCTGGCCACAGCTCAGAATTGCATGAGGAAGTGGCGCATGGAAAATGTGGAGCTGTTTATAAGCATTAAGTAACACTGTCTAGAAATCTTGCAGGGACAAACGAAAAAGTGCATCCAAGCAACCCTACAAAAATTAGCCCAGAGATCCCACCTCAGTGACAGAAGACAGCACTGTAGTTAAGGGTGTCCAAGCAAATCTTGAGAAGAGGGAAATAACAGGCAGGGAAATACAAACACCCTCCCTCAGTGCAAAGCTCCCAATAAGAACTGTTACAGACCATGAATGGGAGTCTTTGAGGTTAAAGGGAAAACATATGAACACTTTGACATCATCCAGTGTAAGTTATAGAGGGAAGAATACTGCCTTAGCTGTGATGGGGGATGCAAAGAAAAGGGAATGCTTTCAGATACTTGCAGGAAAAATTGCAACAGGAATATGTGCATGCAGGCCATGGCAGGTAATGACCATTAGACTGGAAAGCCTGGTTAAAAGTTGTAGGCCTGCCAGGGGTCCTGGTTTAACCATGTGACTTCAAATAAAATCTCACACACACAAAAAACTCCAATTTTCTATTTCTTAAGCTTTCTTCACAGCAGTAAAAGTCAAATCCCAGAGACTTAAAACCAAATTCTTTTCCCAAAAGAGAAACCAAATTTTCAGGTAATGCCAAGGTGTGGAGGGAGAGGAGGCTGACAAGTCCTGAGGCCAAGAGATCCTGCAACAATCTGGATTGCTCTGTGCCCTGTCCCCAGCTGGGAAGCACTTGCAGCCTGCTGTTGCCAAACCCGCTTTTATTTTTTCCACGCTCCTCACAAATTAAACCTTCAGTCAGGTCTGCCTCTCTTCCCACCTGGACTAGCTCAGCTCCCCGCTTTCACAATCTTTTCATTCTTCTCCAGACCCAGAAGATTTAAGTTCTTGAGCCTCAAAGCTCCCAGTGGATGGGGTGGGTAAGGAGCCGTCTCCTGGCACAGGTGAGGCACGGTCCCCCTCTGACTGCCCTCCTCTGGGGCTGGATTTTGGAGCAGAAGAGATCGCTGTCACCGAGCCAAAGACGCGCAGGGGTAGGGTTGGCGCTGGTCTCCGTGTGCGCACCGCGTCCTCCTTCCTCGCTGCTGCCATACATGATTAATCATCCCTGAGACACGCCTGCTGCTTCCCTCTGGCTCTCCAACAACCACAACAGCGGCGGCGGCAGCAGCAGAGAGCACAGAGACCTCCTCAGGTTGCCGGCCCCAGCCCAGCGAGCGCTTCCCAGCGGGGCCCTCTGATCCTCGCACACATCCCTCTCGCACATGCCGGTCCTGCCTCACGGCCCCGCAATTAATCGCTCCCCTCCCCCCATTTTCAAACTCGGCTCATCTCCCAGCCCTCCCCCACCCCTCGTCCATCTGTGTCTAATTGCATTTCATCTGTAGTCATTCTCTGGAAAACTCACCGGGAAGGTGTCCAGGAGACTAGCACAAGCTTAAACACGCGCTCGACACGGGGACCGGGGCCGGCCGGCTGCTCTGCCGGGCTGGGTCAGGGGCCCGAGGGAGCTGGCCCTCCTGCAGCCCACCTGCCCGGGCTGGCAGCCGGGGAGAGCCGGCGGGGCAGAGGTGAGGCTGCTCAGGTGCCAGCTCCTGCTGCCCGCCTTGCTCCATCGAGCGGGGTCGGCCCATGGTGAGCTCTGCCAAGGCCAGCGCGGGGCAAAAACGGGGCAGACAGAGGCAGGGTCCCACCGGCACGACCTGCGGCCAGCATGAGCTGGGGGGCTCACCTTGCTTCTGCTCCCCAGGACGCTGCCCCCATCCCACACAGGCACTCTCCACCTGCATTACCGATGCTCCTGCCTCGACCAGATGCGCTTAAGCCTGATGCGTCCCAGATGTGTCTGGTGCGGTGTGTGCAGCCCTGCTGGTCTCACAGCTCCTCAGTCCCACCCCATCACCGTGCTGCTGCGCTGATCCTGCATGACCTCCTGTAACATCCAAATGTTATCCAAGGCCTTGCTCACCACGGGAGGGGACCAACGAGCTGGGCTCTGCGCAGGGGGCACACCAGGCACTGCACACCAGCTCATGCCACAGCCACTCTAACTCGACACTGCTGGAACGAGCAGCTCAGGTCTTAACTGCATATGAAAAATGCCCACACAAAATAGTCAAGAACAGCTGGGGAGCCATAAACTGACACCCCAGCTTACTGCATGCCAAATTCCCAGCATCAGCAAGTGTAAGTGCACAGTGGCATTAGAGTGAAAGCAAGGTTTCCTCCTGGAGAGGTGGGCCCTGAATGTGCGCTGTTTTAAGGTTTCAGACCTCAGGTAGAAGATCTACAGCCCAGGGGCTGGGCATGGACCACAGGTTCATTTTGCATAGGCTGGAGCCACCTGACTTGACACATCAGTGATGGGTAACGTGAAGGTATGGGCTAATGTGTGGCTGTCCTAAAGGGCTCTCAACAAGGGAAAGGCTCTCCACCCTTTCTGCAAAGAGTGGGAGGGTAGGGACTAAACTACTAACCCATATAACACCACCTTAAGCTTTGTCCATTTGTTGTCAAAACTTTGAATATAGAAATCCACAGCTCTAAAGAGGGTGACAGAATTACTTCAGTAGTCCAGCAACTTAAGACCCCAAAAGATCTTTTCCCTTTTCTTTTCACCATCAGCTCTGCAAGCAGATCTGCTTCTATCCAGGCTAGCAGTGAGGACAGTGATTATAACCAGGTAACTCCCAGGCTCTTCCTTTCACTTGCCTTCCACTGACAATGGCTACCCACCAAAATCAGTTCAAGAGCTGCAAACACAGAAATAAGCAATGGAGTTACCATGACTAACAAGTTACCATTTGCCAGCCCAGTCACAGCAACACTGAACCAAGCAACCTCCTGATGGTTTAAGCAAACGTTTTACTACATACTGCAATGAAAAAGGATCACAGAGTCAAACTACTATAGCTCAGATGACAATTTGTAATCTCATTGTGGTAAATCAACTTGCTGGCAATCATCTGTTCATAGATTTTGCTCTGCCAGTATCACACTGAGTGAAATCTTTTGGTTCCACCAAATGCCACAAGCCAAGTGCATTCCTGAAGCACAACTGCAATGCTGTTTGTGGTGAAGATGCAAAGAAACTACTACATTTTTATCCTTTTAAGCTCCTTCTCAAGACAATTATTCTAATGAAAAATGCCACATCAAAGCTGCTCATGTCCAGAAGCCGATTCAACACAAAAATATGTAAATGTAATTTTAAATAAGCACAAAAATCATCCTGCCTTCTCCCTCATTCTTCCTGGGTATTGGACACCAAACTGAGAATTCCAGAAGTCTGGGTTCAGTTCCCAGTTTTAATGCAGACTTCCTGCACCATCTCAAACCACACAACACAGTTCTTTATGAAGCTACAAAATGGGGATGCTACTGGTTTTGATACAAAGCAAGGTAAAATACATGCATCAATGCTTGTAAAAAGCTCTATACAAAAGAAAAGCGTTGCATAAGTAACTAAATATAAATACACACATCAAATTTACCACTGCCCCAGAACTCTGTCTCTGTAAGGTAGTCTATAGAGAAGGGTATTTTCCCAATGCTTTCCCATGTAAAGAAAATGAATACCTGTGAGGGAACAGACAGCACTCCATCTGCAGATGAATTTTATCTGCTTTCAATGCTAGTTCAGAGCCAGCACATGCTGGGAATAAACAAAATCTATTACAAGACAACAATTTGTGACAAATGAGAGCAACACATGGACTGAGGACCATTGAACAGGTTCCCCCATATGTGGCAGCAATATGGAAACTACCACACCCTTCCAAGCTCTTGCAGCGGTCAGCTGGGCAAGACACACAAACTTACCTGTTCTCCCACTGCTAGTGGCACTCTGGTCCATGTCAACACACATCCTCCACGCTGGCAGAGGAAGTTTTTACTGGCATTGTCTGAACTGTATCCTTACAGTGCAATGACTGACAACCCTGTCTCATCAGCACAGAGTTCTCCTTATCAGAGAAGAGATGCACAAAAGGGAAAGAGAATTACATACACACGAGCAGTGTTTCTCCGATGCTCAGCATAAAAATCTAATCAAAATTGTACCAGAATGGTGATGTGAAAAGCACCCTGCCAAGTCAGTAATAAATATAAAATTCATATCCTACATTTCCACAATGTATCACCTCTCATTCTGCAGTACTTTATGCATTGTTGGGACTCGGATGAATCCCCAAATCAGAACAGATTTGTACTGGAATCTAACATTTTTGTTGGCTTCACATTCATTCAAATTACAGCCTTAAGCAAGAGTAGGATAACAGGCACTTAAAATGGCCCCTTGAATGCGGCAGCAGCCATTTTGAATGGGGCCCAACTCCTTCCAGCCGCCAGACTCATTTCCTGAAGATCATCCCCCACCCACCCTCCATCCCTCTCATTCCCTGAGCCCTGCACTCAGTCCTGTTTCCCCTCCCATCCACCCCGTGGCAGTGGTATTTTTGGGGTGCATGAACAGCGGGTTCTCCCCAGTAGGCCTCATTGATGATATCCTAACTCCAAACACAAACCATCTAATTTTAGAGGTTGCAGCCACGGAGACCTGCGCAAGCCTCAGCATAGAAGCCAATAAACCCCTATGTTCTCAGCTTTCACCCTTCCCAAGCAATACCACTGCACAGGTATTATACACAGCATCTGAAGAGATCAAGAACTCTGCCAGGAGTTGAGCAGTCAGCAGTACTAACAGCTTTTCCTTTTTCTGAAGACCTTGTGAATTGGGAGAAAAGTAGAGGTGACAAGGAGTGAAAAGTCATAGTTCACCTCCCTGTGGCTCATTATCTTAACACCCATCACCAAATCCTTCCTGACAGATGCATTTGCCAATGACTCTGATGGGAACACTGAGCAGTGCCATTCCTTCTCATCCTATCAAGGGGGCTGTATGACAAAACTGTGCCCATTTTTGGCCCAAAGTTTTCACCTTTTGAAAGACAGATGTATAAAAGGCAGGAGGTGTTAGAAACCCTCAGGAATGCAACAACTGTTAATAGCCGTATGTCCCTTAAGACAGAAATGCTGATTGTAGTCCTTTAAGCATCATGCCATACATGATTACTGCATGTCTACATAAAGAAACCATCTTCTAAATGCTCAGCTAACACCAAGGTGTCTAAGCAAAGACCAGATTTTCATGACTGCTCAAAAGCCTTGAGCAGTAGGTGTTCAGTTCTAAGTTCCAATGTTGCCTCTAACGAGTCACAGACAATCTCAAACTCCTCTAGTGATAGCACAGCTAACTAGGGTTGGCAGCAGGGAAATGCATTACAAGGTTTCCCTTTTGCAGTAAGGTTTTGGAGATCTTTGTATTGTTCATATTCATATCTATTTACTTCTTGGGGCATTGCCTACAAACCAAGTTGAAGGAAAAAAACCCTTGGAAGCCACAATAATATTAATGGTTGAAAGTAGTCTACCCAAAGAAGGAAAAAGGAGCTACTAATGCTTGGAGATGCTTCCAAAAGGAATGACATTATATAGGTAGGAATCTTAGTTCCAAGTATGTACCTGCTTCTACACTGATGAAATCAGGACAGTTATTTCACCTCTGGCAGCAGAAACACAGCTGCAGTATATACAAGAATCAGCTCCTGACATTAAAAACCCCCAAACTGTTCCACAGTGTCATTTAGCTTTACAATGAGACGATAAACTATGCATCATTTGTCTTCCCTTTTCTAGCATAGATAAGGCCCTAGAACAGCATCACCCAAACTATGGTCCATGGGTCACTACTGGTCTGTGAAACACAGCAGACAGTCCATGCAGTCGCTATCTGCAAACAACACTCCACGAGCCATGGCACCCAGGAACCTGCCAGTCCATCGCCCCATGTCATTTTTCTCGTTATAAACACTGAGTGTTTTTATGCTATTATGACAGATAAGCATTTACATCTAAATGTAAAACATCACCCAGAGTGCATGCATTTTGACCAAAGGCAAGAGACAGTATGAGACTTCTGAGAGAAGAGCCATCACAACTGAAATGTCAGTGTTTGGTACTCAGAGCCATTGTGATGACACAGGCACAAGAGATTAGGATGCACCAGTGGGCAGTCTCCTGGAGAAGATAACAGAGCTACTTCTGTCTACAGGTGGACACTGGGGGAGGCAAACAGCTGCACTTGCTGCACATGCTTGCAGTATTATTAGCTTCAAATTATATTGGTTGCAACCACACGAGAAAACTGATATTGAATTCTGGGCTAAGCCTGCTCAAAAAAACCTCATGACAAAAAAGATGATTGCAGAAGAGCAACAAGTGCATTATCAAGAACGAGAAATAATTTACAAACCCAAGAACTAAATATGAGAGCTTGCTAAGCAGCAGCCATTGAGCAAGGAACTGACCTGTCTGCAAACCTCTGAGAGCCACAAACTAAAAAGGGGATCATTCAATGCTACCTGACTGTGCTCAGATCCAGCAGAAACCAAGAAAAGAAACACACAGGCCTGTTGCTCCATGGGAAAAAGAGGACAAATCACCTTAACAGGGAGACATACGGTCTCATCTTCTCAGGAAAACATTGGAAATGCAATCACTTGGGACAGCCAAAACTAAATTGAACAGAAACACAAGAAAACGCATGGAAGAAAGTATCACATCTACTATGTTTTGCTCATGCATAGAGCTAGGTAATCAGATCAGTGGGGTGGGGGATTTTTGTTGTTGCTGGCTAAAGGGTATTCAATTCCACGGCTGAACAGCAACTTACTCTTCACATACACCTTGCCTGTGTCTACCCAGGCTCCAGTGGGACAGTTCCTGTCACACAGCAGTGTGATACTCCTGTACCTACAGTACACCGCAAGAGACTTCAGGCAGAACCTCCATTCTCAGCTCTCCCAGGATAATCAAATAACCATGCTGCATCAGGCTGGTTGTTTTGCTTAAAATGTATTTTCTTCAACAAGTAATTAATATTTTAAGTGGAGAAGGCCTTTGTTAAAGATTCACCACATTCACCCCTTCAATTAACGTTTTAAACATTCACATTCATAGATTCATTTACACCTCCCACTTGTCCTTCAGCAATGCCAGAAAAGGATCAGAGTTTACATTCCTGGCGTCTCAAAGATAAAAAAGAAAGGGAAAATAAAACCAAATTCTCCAGAGAACAACAAAACCAAAACCTACATCAACGAAATTATAAGGAAAAAAGAAAAAAAAAAAAAAAAGACCAAACTCAAACCTACCAGGTCTTCTATCCATCTCCAGAAAGAAGAAATGGTATCCAAGCTGTTTAGAAGTCTCTCCCCTCTCACATGCAATACTGCGACTGTAAGGTAAGATTAGAGGAGCAGCTTGGGCAACTGGGGCATCACTGGGACTGGAGGAGAGGACCTGAGTCCTCCAGCCCAGACGTGGGGTTGGAAGCCTCGCTCTGCAGCTCTGCGCCCCAGTGCAGCCAAGGCAGAGAGGGCAGGTGGGGGGCGGTGGGATCCGCGCTCCCTCAGCACCTGCGAGAGGGCTCGGACATTGCTGCTGCGCACGCAGAGTTCGGTGCACCCTGGCGATGGACAGGCACCCCCGGGGTGCCTGGGGTAATTGCATATGTTAATCGCAGTGTCAAGGTGTTTCTGCCCGCCGCACTCACTTCTTCAGGGAGAAACAGTGGCGGGATTCAACTCTACCTGTGCCGTGCTGGTGACGTCACAGGCAGCTATTTCCAGCCCGGTTGCCATGGAAACCACCAGGCCTCAGCACCAGTTAGCGGTTCAATATATAATTTACTTATTCTCTTTCACCTAAGTGATTAGGACTCAAAATACAGGAGCATCTCACAGACCCTCAAATCCTCTCATCGTTTCATAGGAATTTCTTGTAGGCAAGAACTATCCTGGAACAGTGAGCTGCGCGCTCTCCGGGGGGGGGGGAAAAAAACGCAAATAAAAGCCTAAGCAAGACTTTAAAAAAACCACAACCCTCTTCCCTGCTGCCCCCTGCCCTCCCAGGTTTCAAGGGAGGCAAATGCTGCGGCTCCTGGAAGATTTCACAGCACTGTCGCTGTCTGAAGGAGGAGATAAAAGCCTAACAGGGGAGCTGCTACATCTGGCAGCACCTCTGGTCCATCCCACCTGGGACGCCACGTCCCACCATATGCTGCAAGGTACGTGCCCCACTGTGCCAGCGGTGATGGGCAGCAGCAGGACCCCCAGCCAGTCTCTCTTGGCTCGTACGGCGACCAGCACACACTAAGGAACAAGCCTCTCCTTATTAATCTTAGTGGGAACGGTTTTGGGTGCTGCTAGTCAATGCAACACCAACCACAGACCTGGGGAAGGCAGCCACTCCATCTCCACCCCTTCTTACAAAGCAGGATTGAAGTGGTTGCCTGTATTTTCCACAACTTTTTGAGCTAGTGCTGCAGTCAGAGGTGAGGTGATTTCTCTGCTTTTCCACTGCCTAATTAGTCACTGCAGAAGCTCATGCGAGACCCAAGGTTATGTTTCAGCTTCAACATACTGGTTCATTGAGAGAAAATACAAATATTTTTACCGAGAGAATTTTCAAGTGATACATCTACTTTCAGGTAGTTTCAAAGTATCAGTCTTCATGTTTCTTATTGTGCTTCATTATGGTTTAAACTGGTGTTTTTCAAAATGGGAAGTTTTACACGTTAATTTTGAGAACCAGCTTTGTGACTGAATCACAGAGTCTGGCAGAACAATAGGAACAGCAGCACTCCCCAGTCCCCCCATTTCAACCCAGCATGGGCTATCATCCTCTTATTTCCCATCAAGTCATCACAAACTATCCCTAACGTACCTCTTCTCCTTGCCACTCCTTCCTCACATGCAGACCTGGCAGTAGGGAAGAGAGGACAACCACAGCCAAGAGCCAACCAAACAAAACCAGAGGTGTTATTTGGCACAGTTTTAAACCAGGCTCATTATTTTGTAAACAGTAAAAGAAGAAAAAAAATCCACAGACACGAAATTTTCCGTAGCTACTTTTTGTTGATGTTCTTAAATGCTTTACATGTTAGAACACAGGACAACAATTTGAAAGCCACCAGGACAAACTGGCAGGGGAGTGTGCCAAGCCATTAACATAAGAGTTCAAGGGGTTTTTTTCTAGGGAACAGAGGGTGCTATCATACACCAGTAAGACCTCAAAGAGCAGATTTTAGAGGTCCTCCTACGCCAAATTATTTAATGTAATAGAGTGGTCAGATGCTTAGGAAAAAAAAAAAGGCAAGCAGCATTTTGCCCCACATTTAGAAACATAAGGATAATGTCTCAAAAGTAAAAATCAGATAAAGGTAATCTATAATTGACCTGAACGAATCTTTTTCCTTATTCCTTTTCCTTTCTTCCAACTCCTTAACTCAACCCAGCTTTCTCCAAATCACTGCTTTCATTTGTGCTCTACTTCCTTTCCTTCCCTGATCTGCAGCATCTCCTTTCCTCTTCCTGTTTGTATAATCCTCCGTCTTCCCCACAGCTCAACACCAGCATCCTGCCAGTACCCCTTGGTCTGAACTTCCCTTTTTCTGTCGCTGCCACTGGTCTGTTCTGCCCCTTCATGCTCTTCACCCTAATTCTGCTTCATCACCTGTCATTAAGGTGCAGTACACCCTCTACCAACATCAACAATATTGAACTGCAAAACCTTTGAGAGTTTACCAAGAGCTGCTCTGATTTCAAAGATAATGGAAAGAAAAGATATAAATTTATAAATGACTGACCACATGGCAAGTCAGTAGTATTGTACAGAATAAAATACGGGATCAGGCTGATCTGTACTTGAGTCACTTCATGGTCAGAACTGATCACACCACTTGAGAAACTGAAACAGATTTATGCCGAGTCTAAACCAGAAACAGCCACTGAAAAAAATAATGTTGTTTGGCTGTACATTGAAACTATGATTAAGAACATGATTAAATGTTTCTATTTTGGACCAAAAAAATCCCAACCCAAACAACAAAGAATGTCTTTAAAACCCTTTTGCTCCAGCAGCTCGTTTCACACAAGGAACATGGCAAGAAAAACATGTTGCAGTGACTTTAGCTATGGGAGAATGACTGATACCTTGAGCTGACAGCTGACTTAAGAGTCATTATTAGGGCTAACATCTTCCTTCCCCATGCAGCCTCCAGTGGTCTGGCATGTCTCAAAACTTGAAAGGAAAAAAAAAAGCTGCTGATTTCATAGGGAAGTAGCCTATGAAGAGCCTTTTCGGAGGATGAAGTCCGCTACATATGGTTCTATTTACTTGTTTGTTTTGGGGTGGGGAGAGGGAGTCAGTGGCAAATTCTCAGCCCTAACAACCAGCTCACAATAAAAGCTTATGAAGTCAAGAGTTCCTCAAGGAAAAGAAACACTCTTAAAGTTTGTATTTATTACATAAATGCCAACATATTTGCAAGATTCCAAAACTCGGGCAGCATCCAGCTTGAATGATTAAAGAGCATTTCTCCTTGAGGATTTGAATACAGCCCAGATAAACTGTAATCCAAAACTGCCTTTGGATAGCACAACTTACACAAAACCTCTGTGTATGGAGGTGATACAAAACAGGTACACTAGGCAGGTCATGTCCTAATGCATATTTAGACCTCTGCACCACAAACCAAACACAGCTGAATTTGAATGCATGACCAAAGCCTTCTGCATTTTCCTTTAGTGGGGGGAAGAAAAATATCCCCCTAGGAAACAAAAATATCCCTTCCCTGTGCTTTATGAATGGGAATTGACATAGAAAAAGGCAGGAAATTAAGTATGGTTGCTTTTTCCTCTCATTCTCCATATTGTGGCCACAACACATACATACATTTCTATATTAACGAATATAACCACATATTCATATATAGCTGCATCTCATCCAAGCAGTGGTCATTTGGGAAAACTTTGAAATTCAAGAATTCTGCGACTGATCCTACAACCATTACCAGTTGGGAGCTAACATACATTTCTTTTTTTGTTCATCCTAAAGCTTTGAATTATAATTTGCTCATTAGCCTAATAAATATCTCATCCTTGTGTGGCCTGTAACAGCAGAAAGAGCAGTTATTACAGCAGTTCCCCACTGCGGCAGGGGAGCTCGTCTGACCTCAGCATCCCTCAGCACCTTAAGCAAACATGGATCCAGTATAGCCATGATCCTCATGGAGCTTTCCTGCTAACCCAGACACAGAAAAGCAAGAGGTGTGACTCTTCTCTCTCCAGTGTGTGCACAGGCTCTTCTCCAGTCACAGGAGAAAAATCCCACCCCCAGAGGTCTTCTCCATCTGCTCCGTGTAAGAGAAAATTAACAGTCTGTGGCACAGGGGCAACATGTGCTGTAAAAAAGGTTCACTAGCTCACGTGCTTTGGTTGTGCTGAGCATTTCAGTTGCGACCAACATAATTTCCTGTCATTCTACTTTTCCCAAGTTGCCTCTACATCTGTCCTGAATCTACATGAAACCCCTGTTTATACTTGGGTAAGAAAATCAAGAGATACTAACAGATTTTTATTTCTTTTTTAAAAGATTCTCAATGCATATAAAAATGATCCCAAAGTAATGAGTCTGGTTTGGGGATTATTTTTTTGCTTGTTTGTGGTGTGGTTTTTTTGGTGGTTGGTTGGTTTGGGGTTTTTTTTGGTCGAGTTTTTTTTTTTTGTCAAGGTTTTTTTTGGATGTTTTTTTTCTTTTTTTTTTCTTTTTGCTGTTGTTGTTCGGTTAAAAAAAAAAAAAAAGAGAGAGAGAAAGCTGAGACTCTGATTCTGATTCTGTTGAAACCTCCCCTGGCCCATTCCCAAAACATATGCCTGGTGAGAAGAATGATGACTCTCCCAAATGTACTTAATAGGGCGATTTTGGGAGCTCCTCCAAGATCTCTCTCCATCTGTCCATCTCCTGCCCAGCAATTCATCATGTGCCCCAAATCTGTAACTCCACTGCATTCTTCAGCCCTGGCACTGACACTTGACTCTGTCCCACCTTAACTCAATCACATCCCACCTCAGAGCAACAGCTTTGCTCTTCCTGGAGTTGTCTCCTTTCACAGACTGACATCAGTGAAATTCTCCAGTTTTCCATTCCCAAAGCCAGGTGGTTCCCGGGGCACAAAGGGGCAGAACCCACTGCTTGCAAAAGGAAGAGGGGCAATCCTATGGCACAGATCTTTGTCTTCTGCTGCAAAAACAGGCATCAATCCCAACAGCAAAGGCATCAAGTTCTGCCTCTTTTCTACACCAGCTCACACGAGCTCCAGTAGTCCACTTGCCCCGTTTCTCTTTGGGGTTCCTTTATAAGCTGGGCTGAATCTTCTAACATCATTACCAGACTTAATTCAGCCCTGCTGAAATCCCATCATTTGCCTGCACAAAACATGGAAAGAACTATCACTGATCATAGACTCCAGACTACCAATGGTCCCCGTACACAGAAGAGTTAAGTACAGATATTGCCCAGAAGGGGTGGGAGTAAGACTCTCCTGCCTGCAGCAGGTGAGAGACGGACCTGCAGCTTTCCTGGGAATCGGGCTTTTTCCCTTAGCCTTCTGATTTACAGCGCAATCAATAGGTTTCTGCCCACTGCTGCCACCCCCTTTAGTTTCAGAATTGATGGGCGGCAGCGCTCCAGCGTTATTGTGTTACAGACAAGCAGCGAAATGCCACCGAGGCGAGCGCTTGGCTGAGTCACGCACAGTCAGCACAACACAACACCACCGGGCCGGGCAACACGCTGGAAGGCTCCGCACCGACCCGGCCGTGCCAAGCAGGCACGCTCCCTCCTGTCACCGCACCCTGGCAGTGCCACTTCTTGCCCCGCAGAGGTTTTGACGGCAGAAATTATTCTTAGGTCGCTCTCGCTGTGTATGCACATGCAGACACACACATGCGTGCATGTTTCATCACATCGCTTCTCATCCTGCAATACCCTCATCACACCCTCATAAAGCTGGGAAATACCATTAAATGGGGATAACAGCAGAGGGCAAAGGGTAGAGGCAGACGAGTTAGCTACAGGAGCTGAAAACAAGTTGTCAGATAACACCTCAACAATGCAAGTCCTTACTTCTGCTGAGAGGGGCGAAGAAGCCCCTCCTGCCTCTTCTCCTCCTCCTGGCATGCTGCTCTGACTAGATCTGGCTGAAAAATGATGTCTTCACTCGGTTAGTTTACCACAGCGTACTTGCAGCACTACTAAGAAACGTGGGAGGCAACTGGGTCCATTCCATTTGGCACCTGTGCTGATCTGTATCTACTTCTGCCCACCGCAAGCCATGCCCTTATAAACTACCTGAAACCTGCAACCCAAATCCCGATACTGACCCATCTCTACGCCATAGATTTCAACACCAAATGGTGAACAGTACAGAGTAAGCGCAAGCCTGCTTTCATTCAGGTTCTTCAATCTGTTTCCCTTCCCGCAGCTCAGTCGGAAGGGGTTCAAGCCTAATTGCTGCCTTCCTCTTCAGATGCCCACAACTACAGTTTACAAAGGGAAGCCCTCAAGCACATCCTCTTCTGGAGGTGCAAAGAAGTTAAACAATGTCATCAGCAGAGGCAGGCTTGGGTTCGAAGTACAGCATGTCAAATCCATCAGCACCTTCCCTCCAGTGGGATGGTGTATCTTCTCTCCTCTCCCTGAGCTGCGCGTGGTCTAAGTGATACGGCAGCCATGGCACTGCCAGGACCACTTAATACCAACCTCCGGCTTGAGAAGCAATTATTTAGTGCATCATATCAACAAGTACCTGGTTCTTAACTTGACACCCAATTCTGCCCTTTCACCTTCCAAAACCTTTTGAAGGCATTTTGCAAGAAAAACTTACCATGCACCAGCTTCCAAAGTCAACCAGATGTAGGAATGCCTTAATTACGCCGCAACAGATAACACACACTTTTTAAAGCTTTACGAAAGCAAAACACACCAAAACAAGCCTCCACTTCCTCTCCTTACAGAAGGGCCCAAAGGCACAGCTGGATCCTGGCTGCTAGTGACAAAGCCATTTCCAAAGTCACTTCCCCTCTCGCTTGTCCCCAGATGTGACTGGGAAGCAAGATCTGTTTTGTAAAAGAAAGTGATAAAAAAAACCCTCTCTGCCCACCACTCGACCCCATCAGGAGCAAAGGCTTTCAGGACAGCCTTTATGCTGGCAGGCTAAGGGATATTCCGGGCAGCTGGACAACACCACATTCCTTTCCCTGTGAAACTTGTATGAAATGCTGCGTCTTAGACAGACACTTATTACTGTTTAAACTAACACTTTCCAAAAGAGAAAAAAACCCACATTTAATCAGTATTCCAAACTGGCTTAAATGCTCATATCTACAATGGAAGGAGAAAAGAAATGCTAAGAAGGACAAGAGAGTGTTCTCAGATTAAATGAGAAACATGAGAGAGAAATGACAAAACAGACAGGGTCAGGAAGTCCCTTCCACAGTCACACAGTCGTATTGTATGGGAGCTTTTTGTATCACAGGACAGATTTTATAGCAAGGCAGAGAAGAAGCTGCTCTCTCCAAAGAAGTGCAAGGTAGGGGCTGAAGAGAAAGGAAGGTCAAGGAGAAGGAATGCTCAAGCTGCTCGAACAGCTGTAATGCTGTGACTGGGACCAGTGGACGGTAAGCTATAACACATGTTAGCTGTATGGATAAGTATGAACAGTTCTGGCAGAAGGCTCTCTGGATACTTGGATATAGAGGACAAGTGAAGTTTCTTAGATGCAGGCACGACCCAAGAGGAGATTTTGCCAAATCACAGTCTCTGCAGCCACAGGATAGAAGCACATGGAATTGCTTTGACAGTCCAGAAGAAAAACTGGCCAGTATCTTACTGCAATTAGACTTTTCCAAGGATAATGAAAACATCTATAGTGGTATCAGATACAAAATAATTTATAAACCAGTGCAAACCCTCACATTTCAAAGTGCATGAAAGTCAACTGACAGAGACATAAAGAAGCAGCTTCTCTCTCAGGGTCATTGCTCCAAACTACCCACAGCGGAGTAGTTCTTCACATTCCGAGAACACTCGATCTCAGCTCCGGCATCACAATCAGCTCCAGTGCCCAAGGCAGTGTATCAGACCGACGGGTCAGTGGTCCAAGCACCATGGCAGGCAGTCTGTCTCTGGCACCTGACTGTACTGTGGGCACAACATGAACCACGCAGCAACACACGAACCATGAACCCCAGTCCTTCCAGCAAGATGCCATACCAAGCAGCTTGGAAGAACCACTGACAGTAGACATGATTTATCCAGCCAATGCCTCATTCAATTTCATCCATCATTCAGGTTTACCTTATGTAACCAAAATAATAATGAAAAATCCAGTTCTGTGGTATTTGACATCAAACTTTGTGCTACCCCACTGCATCGACCTGCAACCAAGGTCTCAGATGCAGAAAAATAGGAATAACTTGCAAATATGGCCCTTGCCAATAAGGATTAAAGATCAGAGTCCTCTGGGGAAGAAACATGGTTTACAACAAAAACTCAGGGGTGGGGACTAGGAAGGAGGACTGAAATGTAAGGCTACATCTAAGATAAAGCTCTTCCAGGGAAAGGAGGTAAACAGCAGAAAGACGTTTCTGCTGTGCAAAACCCAGCATGGCCCATCTTCACCTGAACAGCCCACCCGCAGGGTCTGATCAACAAAAGCACATGTTCCACTTCTGAGGGATAGGCCAGACAGGCAAAGGCAGATGAAACAGAGGGTCTCTGTGAGGTCCCTGTGACCTCCTCTCCCAAGGCACAAGCTGGAAGTCAATGCTCCAAAAAGCCAGCGGAAAAAAGTGAGAAGTTTGGGGTGTGGGGGAAGAGATCTGACTCTGTATTTGAGCTTGTCAGAGCTGAAAGAGAATAAAAAGCTGGTTGAAGCCTAGCAATCTGCTGTGCTAAAAAACCCTATGTGCAGACACAGAAACAATGCTGATTTTACATTAGAAACCAGGAAACGAGGTGGAAGGAGAATGCAGGATAGCACTATGTTTCTACATTAGGGTTTTTAAGTACACTGCAGGATTTCTGTCTCGGAGTACTCATTGAGTTACATCAGACTGTAATGGCCTGTTGATTTTGAGAGATTATGGCAGTGCTGCTGATGCAGGGGGAGAGGAGATGGAAGGAAAGAGAAGATGTGATGTATCAGCCAGCGTGCGCACACATTTCAGATGATTACCCTGATACTCCTGTGCAAGAAAGACACAGCGAATTCACAGCAGGACAAGGACTAGGAGGGGACTGTGCGTGGGACCCTATCAGTAATCTAGGCAGACAGGGCAGGCAGTTTTGGTCCATCCCTGATTCCCATTTTATTCCTCCAGGGCAACAGATGCCAAAAGCAACATTTTTGCAGGGGAGTCCCATCCAGGGCTGGCAAGGCCGGAGCCACATGGTATAGCATGGCAAGCATAATGCAGGAGGTGAATTCCGTGTGTTCAAGGAGTGAAATGTGTTCCTGAGATGGATTCAGTCTCACTCTACCAGGCTGACAACTTTGCTTGCCTGCCTTTCTCTCTCTCCTGTATTTCACAGAAAGATGGTATCCTTTCCTTTTCCTTTATTTGCTCCTGGGCACAAGCAATCAAGAACAAAGGATGAAAGNCCAAACCAACTCATCCCTCCATTAGCTCTCTGTTTCTCAGACATGGGGCTGCCACTGGGGTGAGGGGTTCCCAAAGCTTTCTACCACCCTCCAACTCCAGCAGATACCCATGGCTCACTGCAGGCAGGCAATCTACCCTCTGGAGCATAGCAAGGGAAGGGAAGAGTAAAGCATTTCTGGAGCAATGAGAATCCTTGTTTTCTTTCTGAGGTAGGGAGCTGTGGGGCAAACAGAACCAGCCAGGTGCTTCTAACATGATGTTTGTCAAACAATCTGATTTCAAGCTTCACTGGAGTCGTCCCTCAGCAGCTGTTTTAATCTACTGCACCACTTCTCCCCCACAGCAGGCTACATTCCTCCTGTGCCTCCTCCACTCTTCCACCAGGGCAGAGGTTCCACAGCAGCAAGGACCTCCATCTCAGCTTGCAGCAGGTTGCTTCACAGACTGAATCACCTCAGGCCACACCACAAGCTAAGGAGGATCAGGCTCAAATGGGAGGGTTCTGAAGGGCATCCAGATGCACAAGGAAAAGTGGGATTTTGCTGCTGCAGATGACATACTGTTCTCAATGCAGAGCCCTCACGCTGCTCAGAGGTGGGTGTCAGCAAAGGTGGCCTCTGCCCTCCAGACTGTGTAGTAAATAACTCATCCATCATCTTGTTCATTAGTGATACCATAGCTGGTGGTGTGTTACAACACACCATGATGCAGTTACCCTTCTACTCATCATCTTTTATTTCTTCCTCTTCCAAGGTATGGCAAAACATCAGTACGTGCTCCTCAGCTAGCAACAGTAAGAGGTGTAAAAGGGAGCTAGGAAGCAGCAGGATTCCAGGCTTTTAGACCTAGGGGCTGACTCACCTGAAATACCACTTTTTAGCACCAGTAGGGCTCTCTTTTCACATAAACAGCAGCCCCAGCTTTCTGTTCTTCTTCCTCCCCACATTTCTATTTGAAACATTATTCATTTGTCCAGTTCTGCTTGTAAACACTTGAAGTTAGGGACTGTAAGCTATGAGCTGGTCTTTACAAAACAAAGTATTTTTTAAGACGTTTACCCATATCAGAAAAATGGAGTATTATTTTTACTTATTACCAAGGAGCATCACTTAACTCAGTAAATAACTGCCTAGAAGCACAAGTCACAGTTGTGTTGCAAGGTCCAGTTAGAAAACTATTTCAAAAAGCTGACAAATTCCACACCAGAGGTGTCTAAGCCCTGATGGGGTATGTGAAAGCAAAGGCTAAGCCTTGCACTGTATTTTACAAAGGACTGTGGATATCAAGGTAAAGAAGACATAGGAAGCTGTGCTGGTATTGAGGGTACTCAGATGTCTAAGGGGAAAACATCAAGAGAACAAAAAGGCAGCAGTAAGGGGGCAGGGAGAGGACAACAAGTTTTAGCAGAGATTTTTGCCAGGCAGACTGGTAACTGCAATCACCTGTAAAGGTCTCTCCCACCTCCAGTGACCAGAGTAGCTGCAGGCACTGGCTAAACTTCCCAGGAGCTCCCTTGCTCCCAAGTGTGACTTCCACACCCCAGAGGGAGGCAGACTGAGAAGACGTATGATGTCTCAGTTCACATCTTAGCCGGGTCTGTGTCCCCATCAGTAAGAACTGCCACCACAACTGACACTAATTGGTTCTCTTGTTGTCATGCTGCAGAGGTGACAAGGACCACATGGGCACAGACAAGAAGCCTCCCTCTCCCCGGTCCCCTAAGGTCATGGCTAGGTACCCTGGTAGAAGCAGTGTGCATACATAGCTGGTATTGCCACGATGTGTGATGCCTGCTCGGTGAATAAAGAGCATCACTATCTGGAGCTGTCGAGCCTGCGTCACTCACTGCAAGAAGCAGGGGGGGAAGACAACTACCAGCTTAAACCAGATTTTACTGGTAGGAGCATCACCAGAATCCAGGCTCTCGGGTACTTTACAAGGAAACCTGAAATATTACCAGCTGCAGTTGCAGCCTCCATATCCTCCTCCAGCCTGGAAAAACAACAATCAGTACACGTGTGCGTTACTGCATGCATGTGTTTGCATGTGCTTGCAGTGCAAACACATACAATAAACAGAGCAAGGAAGAAAGAGATTGTTGTTTGAAGCTCAAAGAAGCTATTTGTAAAAATCTGTGTGCAAGTTAGAATGAAAAAAAAGGCAAGAATTACTTTCATCTTTCGGGGGGAAGGGGGGGAAGGGAATTAAGTGCACACACCCCCCAAGCAATGCCCAGGAAGAATTATGCCGCTCATGATAAATGCACTTCTCTGGTTCTGTGAAAAATCTGACATAATGAAAGTACCTTGAATGCAATTACTGGCACTTGTTTAGCATGGCAGGGCATTGCACTGCCACTGGGCTCACTCCTCTCTGCTCCCAATTAGCATGCCAAGTACTCCAGCCACACACATGGGCTCACGGGTCAGGGATTGGCGCAGAGGAGCAGCAAACAGCTACCTGCCCTCCAATGAGGGAGCGAGTGATGTGCTGGAAAGCTCCAGCTTCCTTCATTTTACATCCTCCCATCCCTATCACACTCTTTTCCTCCACTCCTCCAGGGTCTCTGGAGGCAGTGATAAAAACCGCAAACTCTCCCCCT
This sequence comes from Sclerurus mexicanus, assembly GCA_013396755.1. Classification (NCBI taxonomy): domain Eukaryota; kingdom Metazoa; phylum Chordata; class Aves; order Passeriformes; family Furnariidae; genus Sclerurus; species Sclerurus mexicanus. The sequence goes on from VWZF01005255.1 coordinate 64,695, forward strand.
CCTCTCTCAGCTGGTCTCATTCACGGCTCATGGCAGACCCGGTTTCCTCTGGGGACTCACTAATGAAGACGGCCAACGTTAATCTCTTTCCCCCTCCCTGACGGGTCGATTTATAGTTCCACGGAGAGTCCTGGATTGCAGCCAGAGGGCTTGACACATTCTTCTTGTTCCAAGACTGAACGGGGGGAAGAGAGAGGCGCGCGCGCGCGCACACACACACACTTAAGACACACACATGCACATTTATGATATGGATTTAGCTGGAAGATGCAGCTGGAAAACCTGTTTACCTGTTCTGAAACGGCTGCTGAAGAGAACAGTAACCAACAGCGCTTTTGTATATACATGTACACTCCCAACATCTTTGTGTTTCCATAGCACCTCTTTCAGCCCAAAGACCCCAAATCACAGGGATCACTCCCTCATCACCAGGATGAAATAAAGCATCGGTTGTGTGCCAGCAGCATTACCCGTGAGTCATTAGGAGAGGAAGCAAATGATAACTTCTCCAGGATAAACGGCAGGGGGAGGGAAAGGGGAAATTTTAGACAGGCAGAAAGTAATGAACTGGAATTTGGCCAGGACACTGAGGTTATTGTCCTCCCATCTTGTGAAAAGTGCAGTGGGATCTTTAACAATCGATTGATCGAGGCCTCGGCTCTACTTCTCATCCCTAAGAGGTTCCAGCATTAGTTGCAGCTTCTTCAAGAGCAATGCTGGTGCACAGGCTCAAGAATGGCCCAGAAAGAAATGCACACCTCCGGTACCCCAACCTGCTTTTCTACCACAATGCATGGCACTGTCTCAGAACGCATGGGACTTCTCAGAACTGTCATTCCCACAGCTGCACCTTCCAGGGAACTGGAGAGGAGGAGAGACTCCGATATTTTTTTACCACTGATGTATAAGGGAGTATCCAATCCTTTCCCCGTGTGGCTGTCTCTGCCACAGCCTCGTGGCAACCCCTCACTTGGCGCTATTTGTCTAGTTCAGCTCCCTGTCCGCACGCGGGACTCGCCCGCGCTGACAGCACAGCTCTGCTAATAGGGTCAGTCAGTGAGCTACTGCTGCAGAGCCGCAGGGGAGCACAAAACACTGGCTTTATTCCTGTAAGACCTATACATTACCTCCTCGCCCCTGCCCCCTCAGGAACCAAGTGGTGGATTTAAAAGGAGCACTGTCAAGTCATTTAGGCCCATTATTTTGCACTAGAAGAAATGGCCCTTACAAAGCTCAATGGAAGCACACTCTCATTCCATCTTTAAGTAATCTTAAAGGTTTCAATTGCAGGGCTGTAAACCACAATGCAAAAAAGTACAGACAAATAGATCAGATCAGATATGAGACTGTCCAGACATAGAGTTCCCCTTGCCAAGCTGACTGCAGAGCAAAAATAGAAATGAACACTGCACATAATTATAGTATTTTACATTTCCACTGCACTTTCCATCCTGAAAGATCCCCAAATGCACACACATGTGCATGCATGTGCATACAGAAAGGCAGGACATTGGGAAAATTCACTTGCTTGTGAAAAAAACCAAGAAATTGTGGTCCAGTGGTAACAGCTTCTACTGAAGCAAAGCCTTCATTAACACAAACACACACACACACAAGCTCATAGAAAATCATTATAATGTGAAACAAGACTAAGCCACACCACAGCAGTCTGTAGATTGGCAGCTCCAGCACTTCTGCTGCTGCTCAGCATTTCCCCTAAACCAGAAGATTAGAAACTGGTCTTTTATTAGCTCTTGCCCTGTTTCCCAGCGAACCCCAAGGTGCCAATTCCACTTTGCTACCACAGGGCAGGGGCAGCTCTGCAGCTGTTGATCCACAGTCTTCCCTTCTCCTGCTGTCAAGCACTTTGCAGCCTGTAAGGAGGCACATCCTCCAGTCCTGTGGGCTGCAACAAACCCATTCTGCAGACAGCAGAGCATCTGAACTGGGGGGACCAAAGCCACGGACGTACCTAAGCCACAGTGCTCCTCTTTCGCTCCTGAACAAGAGAGTCCATGTCAGGTACAAGGGCCCATTCTCTCATTTGTGTCCCCCAAGGCACTCTGAGCGAGGATGAAAAGAAAAAGGGCCAGGAAAGAGCACTGGAAGATAAGCAGGAGCAGAGACGTGATGCTCTGGCAGAAACCTTCAACTTTCTCAGTAGGCTGGGAGGCAGGGGAGAGAAAAGCTGGCACTAGCTCACACCTCAGCCTGGGAGGCTGGGTCACTCCCTTCTCTTTCCCACATGTCTGTGGCAAGTCAGTTTTGTCTTCCACATATTAAATATCTCACAGCAGTTTTAAACTCCCATCTGAGCACACAGGCGTTTCAATGCTGAGATGTGGCCAAGCACATGACGAAGGGGGGTAGGAAGTTCAAGAGGAGACAGAGAAGGCAGCAGCTCTGAAGCACTACAAAAACGAACTGATAGGTCAGGAGGGAAGGAAATAATCTGAGGTTATGAAATGATACAACAGCTGGCTCAATAAAGCTGGGATTTTTTTTTTTATGAAAAAGAGGAATCTCACCAACAATACAACATAATCAAATGCAGCACACAACTACCCGTTCAAGAAGGAGCATTCATGCTAGCAGTCTTAGTCCTTACTCTAGCATGAGGCCAATATCTGCCTTTGATGACCCAAACAGAAGAATCCATTCGCTCAGCAACATGCTGCAGCCATGTCTGAGGCTCAGTGAACAACTGGCCCATGCCCATCTCAGCAGGTATTTTGGGGAAGAAAGAGATTTTGCCAAGGACACTGCAGCAACACCCACCCCTGTATTTAAGGAAACAGACATGGGATTGCTAATGTCCAAAGAGGACTCCAGGTTTTAATAAGGCCACATCTGAAAGAGCCCCACCTAATAAGCTGCATAGAAATCAATTTATCAACCTCAGCACGTGGAGTTGTGGTTGCAGGGTGTGTAGTGTGTAGGTAGTTCATACCTGATGCTCAAGGCCATCCCCTCTGGCTACAAATGGGAGACCAATGCGATTTCTTAAATTTCACTTAGTTTAACAGTCCAGCACATTATTCAGGAATGCATGGAAGAACCTGCTTAAAATGGGATTTTTATTTTGACAATGTCACTTTAACAACAAATAGCTGATTGCTCAGTTCCCTTAGCAGGAGACAGCAGGTGCTCAGCTGGCTGATTTAGCAGCAGCTACAACTGCTACCACGAGTTGCTGGGTGTAGTTCACAGGCTGCAATTCCCAACTCCCCCAACGGGACTGCAAATTCCCAAGGAGGGGGAAGGGCTAACGGGAGTGAAAGAAAAGGCAAGGGGGCAAGCTTGCAGTGAAGTGTTATTAATTAATGAACAAACCTCACTGCCATGTCATTGGGACACCCTCACTGGAGTCAAATGGGTACCTATGTCGGCTGCCTTGCCCCAGCCTTGTGTGTGCGCCTTCTGGCAGAAGGGAGTTAAACTCCTTTTCTCCCTCCTCCCTCACCAGGAAATAACATGCCCACTTTCTACCTGCATGCAATATCTGCAAGATACTCCATGGTCCCCTGAGACCTTCCCCAATGGCTTCCTTTTATGAAAACAAACTAGTGTCCTCAGGAAGACCATGTTGTACAACCTTGTGCCTACAGAAAATCAGGACTGTGGAAATACCTCTTAGCAGAGGGTCTGGTACAGCAAGAGGCTTGTGGCATGAGATTGCTAGAGATGACCTTAAAATAATCTTTAAAATTAAAAATAGGTGCATGTGACTTTGTGATTTGGGTTTTGTTGTTGTGTGTGGATCTTATTTTTTAAAACATACTACATAAAAATGTCAAGACAAAAATTCTGGCCATTTCCGTTACCTCCCCCATCTTGCCCATCTAGCAATGAAAGTTTTTTCTAAGCTGAAAAACTATGACAACCAGTGAGCCAAGAAAATGGTATCTCCCAAGCAGCAAGAAACTGAAAGCTGTGATGTTAAAAGGGAATGGGATTTTACTCAGTCCACATCAAATTCTCTATGGTCTTTGCTTGCTTTTGCTACTGTCTATATCATGATTTGTATTTATTGAGTTATTCTAGGCTGCAGACAAACAGAGGAATCAAAACTCTCTTACCTACAATTAAAGCATTAGAGCTCACAGAAACACCCGTTACACCTCAGCAGCAGTTCTCTGAGGCCTCCAAAAAATTAAAACACAGAGCACACATTATTCTTTATTGCAGCCTTAGATGGATCAGGCCTGATGACAGTACCACTTTTTAAACCCGTTATGGCAGGGTGAATCGGGGAGACAACCTGGTATAAGCCCAGAGTAAAACAAACATTCCCTTTGGGTCATCTGTAAAACTAATCTAGACTCAATACTAAAAAGCATGCTCAAGGAGAGAAACACAAACCTTCCGATTTTTTTATAAGCATACTATCAGTGGAAGAGGCTTGAGTAAAGATAATAATATATGAGTGTATTAGCTGACTGTTATTGTTGGCTACTCAAGCAAAGTAGGGCTTCAACAACCCAGAATTTACAGAACTGGGAGCCTGGTGGGTCCCTGGTTTTTATTTTGTGCCAACTCACATTCCCTTATGATTCTGGATAAGTCATGATGCCGTCAGCAACTTCAGCCCAGCAGGAAAACTGGGTTAAGAAAGCAGTGGACGCTCAACAAAAACTAGGGCTTGCCTGCATGGGGAGACACAGGAGAGGCAAGCTGAAGCACTCTAAGCAGACAGGTAAAATGACATTAAATGCCTGTATAGACAGATCTATACAGAATGCAAGTGTATCCCTGATTTGCCTGCTTCACTACTAAACCTATTTTTACTAAATCAGCTGAAAGTTAATTTAAATCTAAATAAGGGTATGGTCAGATGAGCCAAGCAATCCGGTCAGTGCGGGCTAACAAGTTGCTGTCCTTTCAGACATATCAGTAACTCACCATATGTGCTTCCAGTCTTCTGCAACGCAAAGAACCTTACAGTATCTTCAGAGAAATCTCCCACAAACTGCTTTTATGTGACTTAAAAATCAGAGGGGACAGTTTGGCTGGGAGTCAGCAATCTGGTATGTTGGCAGGGGCAGGCTACAAAGGATATCCCAAGAGTTGCCAGTCTAGCACTGTTTCTTGGCTCCAAAATTAAACAGACAGTCAAACTTTTAATTTCCCCCCAAAAATACAGAAATAGAGCTTTGACCCTGCTGGGATATTGCCTCAGGAACACCCAGAGATGTTGCTACCAATAGGGAGCATTCATCTGCAGCAGGATGTTTTCCAGCACCGCAGTCGCTTCACAGAAACAAGAAGCCAGGCGAGAGCTGTTGCCAACTCTCACACACGCTACTCCAGACTGGGCAGTGACTCAAGGAAACAACTTACCAGCCTCCTCCCAGCAGTGACCCCAGCCATGCACCTGCCTCAAGAGATACTGGCATGCTTTTATGGTTTTGACAAGACCGTGCCTCTCGTGCGTTGGCTTCCTCCCTTGGAGGAGGCCCCACAAGCCACACGGGCTAAACACTGGGTGGACAGATCTCCTGTGAGTGGGCATGGAGAGATGAGCTTGTCGCTGAATACAGGGAAAATACAGGGCTGGCACAGTAGATGTTTCCTGAGGAACAGCAAGTTGCTGGCAGCAAGGAAAACCCTGGTTTGGTGTATACCTGATTTTTCTGCCCCAGGGTCACAACGCCCTTGACTGGGAATTTCTAAGAATGAGAACACAAGGACGGAAGAGAGATGCTCCCCCAACCTTCTGCATCAGGGGTCAGCTGTGGCTGGGCTCAGGTCATTGTACCTGATCATACCATAACCCTTCCAGCCAACCTGCCCGTGTGTCACGAGGGAAATCCTCTCCTGGCTGTTCCATCTAATTGGCACACACCAAGTGCCGGGGTTCCTCCGTGTTTGCTCTCTCCCCCTCTCACCAGCATTAATGTCTCACCGGCAGCGCCCGCTCTTCTCGCAGCTGCATCAAGCACATCTCTGCTCCGACCTGCCACCCCAGCCACCAGGCTCCTGACCCCCAGGACCCACAGCTGCCTCAGCCTGGCTGCCCCACAGTCCCGGCGGTGCTCTGCATGCCTTTGGAACAGGAAAGCAGCAAAACCCCTCCTGCCCCGGGGAGCCGGCTCGGACCAGCAGCCTCATCTTGCCTGCAGCTTAACTAGCACATTAAAGCTGGAAGGGGAAAATGCCCAGCACCTCCACC
>VWZF01005256.1:6675-47589 GCA_013396755.1 Sclerurus mexicanus
GCCCGCGCTGGAAGTTGCGGCGGGGCCCGTCCCGCAGCCCCGTGCCCGGGCGCTGGGCACGGCGAAGCTGTCACACGGCGGTGTGGTTTGCTCTTTTCATGGAGCCAGCGCTGTGCTACAGCCTGAGTCATCCCGCAGGCTTTGGAGGGGAAGCTGCAGCCTTGCCTTCCCCTCCTGAAGCAGCGGCGCCGTGCTCCGTGTCCTGGCCTCCTGGCAAAACGCTGCTGCCCGGTCCCCTGCCGTCTTAAAAGTGTTTGCTTGATCATCAGCGTGTTTTACCAGGAAAAAAACCCAAACGCTTGAGGGTTATTGAAGTCCACGTGTATTACCTTGGTGACTCAGGAAGGGAATTTGTGTCCTTTTCCCTGCAAAACGTGTAGCTGTCAGTTTGGAGTCTGTACAAGGTTCAGGTGTAGAAAATAGCCCTCCCATGCTGTTTCTGCTCTTGATCACTACATAAATCTAATTTTTGTCTAGAACTAGCTGCAAGCCCACCACTTCCCATCTAAACTCACTTTATAGCCCTGTTTGGTCTTCTGTGTGGTGCCGGGTCTGTGTTAACATCTCTGCTTTGCTTGTAGGTTACCTTGGAGGCTTTGTGAGGCTTCCTGTGTCATACTGATCAGGTTAAAGCTCAGGTGGAGAAGAAAATGGAAGAGAGCTTGAAGCCTTCCTTATGCTTGTGGAATAGGTAGCACTTGGAAGGGAAGGGTATGGAATATGGTTTTAGGCTGCTGGATTTTCCAGCTGTGGGTCTGGCAGTGAGTTACATAAGGAAGTTGTGCTCCAGCCAAGTGTTTCTTGTCTGCAGTGTTCTGTCCTTTACTTTAATGATCCTCAGGGCACTGTGAGGAGTGTTCCACAGCGTTTGTGGGCTCACAGGTGTTTTGGAAGGGGTCTTCCTCCCCGGGAGTGGGTTGACAGATCTGGGAGACATGGCAGTGGGTGCTGAATGGGGTCACCGTGGCTGAGGGGAGCTGGGGGACACACAGCCAGTGCAGGGGTGTTGTGGGGACAGTGAATCTTCTGTCAGGTAACTCGGGAAAGCTCTTTGATTGTGGTTCGGTGTGAGCTGAGGATCAGGAGTCAGCACTCTGAGAGCACTTGTGTTTCCAGGCTGGTTTGTAACAGAAGAGAAGCTGGATGTGTTGAGCCTTTGTTAACATTGGGTGCTTGTGGACTGGCTTTTCATGCTGCTTTTCAAGGATAAAGAACCCCGAGGGATAATGGGGATTGTGTAGGGTTATGAGAGTCTTCAAAGCCTTGGGAAGTAGTGAGAGCATCACCAAAGCAGTGCTGTGTGAGCTCTGCAAAGCACCAAGAGTTCCAGTGGAGTGACTGTCATGGCCATGGAGAAGAGGCAGCTGATGGGGCTGGAGGCAGCATTTCTAGCAAAAAAAAACCCAACAAATCTGTGAGGAGGGAAATAACCCTGCCTGGTGTAGCAGCCCAGGTGCTTTAAAAGTTGGATGGGAGTGAAGCTACAGGCTGGAAGGAGCACTCTGGGAGTTGCTGTGGGTGTCTCACTCTGACTGCTCCAGTAATCATGGCTGGTTGTTTACGCTCCGGCTATTTTAAACCCCGTGGAGAGCGCTCCTATCATCATCTCTGTGTTGTTCTGGGCTCAGGGAGTGTGTGGTGGCCATCCCTGTCAGGATAACGAGGGGACAGCCAACTTCTGACCTTTGCTGTTGCAACTTGTGGCAGGAGCAGGAGCCTGCAGAGTGTGGAACGAGTACGAATAATCCGGGTGGATTTGCGCGGAGAGGAGATGGGAGGGAAAACTGCTGCTTTGGCTTTTTTTGAGGATGTTATCAGTCATGGTATATCAGTGTGCAGGGCTCAGTCTGGCCACTGGATCTTGCTCTTGGAGGTTTGGGTTTTGTGCTGAACCACAAAGGCTTTCTATGAGGTTTTCTCCAAAATTTTTGTGTCCTTGGATAACACAGGGATGAGAACTCGGAAAGAAGAAAAAATCACGGGAGTAAACCTTTGATACTGTGTTACCTGAAATGGCCTCTTGCATGTTGAGCTCCTCTGGGCTGGAAGAGGGGCAGAACCAAGAGTTTACACAGAGCGAGCAACACTGTTGCTGGTGTGTGAGGGAGCAGAGGAACCTACAGGGTCTGTCTCAGCCTGTCTCTATGGCACAGTTGCTCTTGGGATTGTCCAGAGGCTCGAGCTGGGATAACGTGTTTGGACGAAGCAGCAGCTGTTCTCTAAGCAGATGCTCCAAAAGAGCTCAGGCTGGGTGAGACCTGCTCTCGGATTGCTGCCTGTGTTACTCACTGCAGTATTTTGGGCAGTGGGGCTCTAAGTTCTCATTTAGGTGCTTTTATTGGCTCACAGGCCTGAAACTTGAAATCTTTTCTTGTAGAAAGGTTTGGGTTGTAAGCAGGGCTGCCAGGCAGAGTCCCTGGGATAACAGTAAAGTACAGCAACTTAATTGTTATTTGTATATAACGATTTTATCATGGGTAAATTTATAAGAAATGCAGAGTGAAGCAATCCAGGGGCAGGATGGGAGGGATGCAGGAGGGCCAGGGTGAATGGCTTCCATTTTAAGGTTTAAACCGAAGCACTTTAGATTCAGCCACATCCCCATCTGTGTTGTTTATCTTCAGGGATTGCAATACCTATAACTGGATAACTAGGGCACCGTTTGGAGTTCTTTGAATGGGAGAGCAAGGAAAAGGTTAGCTCATTGTCTTTCATGGGTTCCCCTGTGTGATCGGCGGGTGAGGGGGAAGGGAAAGCAGCAGCTGTGCTTGAGCCCTGCTCAAGTAAAGCACTTTCTGTAGCAGAGGAATTGTGGATTACTACTGCTTGTAATGTAGAGGCCCAAAACGCAGTTAATGCTTTGCAGAGCTGAACTCTGACTTCCACAGTGGTGTTCCTGTTCAGCTGTGGAGGAGGGTGCTGGTGGTTGCTGTAGTGCTGGAGTCCAGAGCTGCCTGACCTCCGGGGATGCTTCGACATCACTTCTGCCAAAATGAGGGCTGCCCGTGGGTGGGGTGTGTGGTCAGTGGTGCAGACCAGAGCTGCTGTTCAGAGTTGTAGTTGTGCTACCTGTGCTGAGCAAACCTGGTGTTATTTCAGTGCTTCCAGTTCTGCTGTACAGCAGCCAGTGGGAGCAACTGGGTTCTTCCGTTCGGCCTCTCGCTGTGTGTGTGGAGCTGCCAGCACAGCCCATCTGTGTTAGAGAGCTTGTGTACAGGGAAGGCTGTGAGGCTTCTGTTAGCTAGAGAGGTGTTTTGATACTCAGACTCTACACAAGGAGGAAGTTACACCGTGCTTTGGTCTTCTTCCTGTGCAGGCTTTGAAAAAAAAAAATAAAAGGGAAAGGTGGCAGTTATCAGAGCTTGTTTATAACACATATCTTGGTTATTGCTGTGTTTCGTGAATCTTTTCATGGTGCCCAGTTGCCTTCAGACTTCTGCAGTCATGTAAGGAGTCAGAGTTGGAGGATCTGAGCCACTTCAAGCGTTGCAAAAGCAGTTTCTGTCAAAAGGATTAAAATGCTTCTGTTAATCAGGATAGCAGCATTAGAATGGCAGCTGCTCTGGAATCACAGCCTGTAGGCAGGAGAGCCCCTTTGGATGTGGCAGGGAATCGGTGGTCTGACCTTGGTGCACAGGTGTGAGCACTGACTGGTGTAGAGGTGCTGCTGAGGGAGATGCCAGGTGGATACAGGCTCTGGCACCTGGCAGGTAGGTGCCGCTGGCCCAGGGAAGGTGCAGAGGCTCTACCCACCCTCCTGCCCCCTGGGCTCTGTGTAGGGAGCTGGCACTGCTCTCTGTGGTCCTGAGGTGAGGCAGGGTGTGATCAATTCGACTTTGGCCCTCATTCCCTATTGCTTGGCTCTGCTCTGTTGGGAGCTGGGAACAATTCATGGCTAAGTGGCTGCGAGTTCCTTTTTGGTTACATAAGTCAGGATTTTGTAACATCACCCTACACTGCCTGTTGCTGAAGGGTTCAGGGGCTTCGGGCAAGTAAACTTGCTAAAGGCAGATGAAAAGCTGGTTTCACTCACAGCAGCAATGTGAGGCAGAAATTAGGTTTATAATCGAGCTAATGATGTGGTCTCCGAGTAAAGTGCAGTGTGAAAGCAGCTCAAACTGGAGCAGGGTGGGAAGCCCACAGAGTCTAAGAGGGCTCTGGATAATCTAGAGAGATACATTCAGTATGTTGGGGTGGATTTGAGGAGCTCTGCTGTGTACCGAGGCTTAGTACAATTGCTGGAGCTGGCTTTTTACTTGCCTGATTGGCTTCTTGATGTTGCCAGTTAGGTTGGTTATTCTTACTAAAGGCTGTATTAGCATTAACTTAATCCTTAAAACTAGTCTTATCTTCTGGCCAGAGCAGGTTTTACCAGGAATGTGTTAGACTGGAGGGATTTGTTGTCTAGAGGAAGAAATTTGAACTTCTCCAACAAATGTCTTTGGAGTTTACAATTATAACTTGAAACATGTGCAGAGTTAATGTTTAAGACTTAAACCACTTGTGTTTGATAGTTCTTTGAAGGCTTCTTGTGCAGTTTGTGAACTTCTGGATTCAGGTGTGTTTTCAAGGCAGTGTGCTAGCTGCTGGGAAATAGAAGAACCATAGGAGGGTAGAGATGAAGCTGCCTCAGTGAGGCTGGTGGCACTGGTTTGCCTGTCAGCCCTGAGGCCTCGCTGGCAGCTGATGCTTTTCATGACTTGGGAAGCACAGCTAGGGGGTCTGGGGCATAAGCACACTCCATCTTCCTTAAAATGCTTTCCTGGAACACCTGAGTAGGAGGTTGGCTTGTTGGGAGCTTATGAGTACATATAAATCTCATTTTGGAGCCTAAACATCAGTTTCTTTTGTGATTTTTTTTTTTTGGGGTAGCTTTTAGAGTATGTCCTTCATGGATTTAATGGTAGTAGTTGCATTCAGCTTGGCCTTTGGGCAGGATATCTTGAACCCTGCTTTGTGCTGTGCTTCCACTTCCTCATTTTTGCTGAAAGACTCATCAATAGCTGTGAGATGGGTCAGGTTAATGGTAGGATCCAGAGCAGTGGGCCTGGCCCCAGGGTGTTTTGCTGCAGGGGAGATGGCAGAAACTTTAAATTCTGTAAGATGCCTTCAGCTGGAAAACCAGCTCAGGGTGAGGCAGCCCCTGGGAGCTGAGTACCCAAACTGGAATTTGATCTAAAGGCTGCTTGAGTCTGCACTTGTAAGTTCTTAAAGCAAAACCTTCATGTGCTTAAGGACCAGAAACTGTCTGGAGTTGGATCTGGCTATGGCTTTCTTCAGGTTTTAGTTAATAACAGTGTAGTCAAGATCCAGCTTGATCACTGACTAGCAAGACTTCCTGGATCACAGAGAAAAAAAAACAATCTGGGATCAGATACGTGCACGTTTTCAGATGGTACCAAACTGTAACTGAATCTACCACGTGTTACGAACTCTAGTTTTATGGGAACTCTGGAGTCATTTGTTCCGAGTTACACAAACCAGCTGGTTCTCAGTGTCCCTCAGCAACAACATCTGGAAGCAAAGATCTCACTGGGTCTGGTGTTGTGCTTCTGCAGTGCCTTGGGAACTGCACAGGAGCCTGCAAGAGGTGAAGTAACCCCTGGGACAGGTGCCTGGCTCCATGCAGCAGCTGTGGGTGCCTGGGTAAATGCAGCCCTGTGCAGCTCCATTCCTGTCCTTAAACTTGGCTCTGCAGGTCTGACAAGGGAGTAGTGGGAGTCTTACAAGCAGCTGGAAGGGAATGGCGTGTTAAAGGGATTATCTGTGCCCTGCCAGGAAATTCAGTAGTGTTTGCCTCTCTGGTGGGCAGAGGCAGCTGGTGCCTGCACTCCAGAGGGGCTTTGAGGGGGTTAACTTCCTCATTGCTCTCCAAGCTGTTGTTCTGCAAAATATGGAAGGTTTTGTGTTGCAGGGGCTTGAGTTGGGAGTTGGTGATAAACTTTTCCAAGCACAAGGAGCTTACACATTGCTTTTTACATGAGCCTTTTAATCTGTGATGTTTCACTCTGTGAATTTATGGAGCAGAACCTGAAATGCCACCTTGTCACTGAGACAAGTGATACAAGTGGTTGTTGTAAGTCATCGCTTTTCACTGAGATAATATCCAGGGCTTCAGAAAACCAAAGTGTTCCTTCTAGCTGGAACTGAAGAAGTAGAGAATAAAATAGAGCTTTGGTGAGAAAACTGCTGCTGCTACCTGAACTTCCCTGCTGCGTCTGTCTGAGAGTTACCTTATGGCCCTGCTGTTGTATCCAGTTTGGTAAAGCCCTTGGCGCATTTGGGCAGTGGGATGTAGGGGCAATGTGAAGGCAGCTCTGGAGCTGTATATTCTAGTGACTGGTAGAATGTCTGCCCAAACTCATGTCTGTAACTGTTTCTCCTTTATAGTAGTTATGTTGTGTGTTCATAAATATAATCCATGGTAGGCTGTGGTCCCGCACAGAAAATGTGGATTCTTACAATTGTACCCTGCAAGTTTAGTGTATGCATTGTATTGATGCAAAAAACAGGATGAGAAGCGATAAGGAATAATTTTTTAATAAGTGTGTTTGGGATTTTGAACACTAAATTGTCTTTTCCAGAAAATTTAGAGTCCAATAGCCTTTGTAAGTGCACTGTATTCTATATGCCTTTAGAAAGAGTAGGTGTATTCCTGTTTTTAAGTTTTTGTGCCTATACTTTGTGGAATTTGTGCATGTGGAGACTCACCTCATTGGCTAGACTGACCCTTAGGAAGCTGTGTGTTGGTGTCTGCACGTTCCTGTGCTGCCCTGATGCTGCAGCAACTCCAAAGGGCTTTAAGCCTTCAGAGATGGCATATGGAGCACTGGAGATGTTCTCTCCAAAGTGGAGGAAGTTCAGCAGGAGCACTAGAAGAGCTCCCATAGTCTGGTGTCGAGTTAGGAGGTTTCCAGCGGGGCCCTTCAGCAGTTGGGAGTTTCTGAGAGCTAAACCAAACGTGTGTCTGGGCATGTGAAGCTTTGTATCTGCACTGCATCCAGAGGGGGAAGTCCAGAGATTTACCTGTTTGATGGAAGGCAGCATTCCAGTGTTGTCACAGGAGGTGGTGGCCTCCCAGTTCGTGGGAAGTAGAAGCTGGAATTCCCAGAGATCTTTTCAAGAGCTTAGTCCCTCACTGACTGTCAATAACAAAAGGCTTTTAAATGCCAAACTTCTTCCACTCCTACAATCAACTTGTCTTAATCATTGTCCTTAAACGTATTGGTCTGCCAAAAGCCTGGGATGGAAACGTCACTGTGAGCTGTTGCTGGGAGGTGAAAAGCTGAACACACAACTGACCAGGGACAGTATTGGAAGTGTTTCCTGAGCACTAGATTTAGTTGTAATCCTTGTCTGGTGGGGGTTCAGCTTTCTAGACTGAGCTAGGACAGAAAAAACTGGTATGTGTGGGCCCATCATGCAAAGCAGGTCAGTGTCTGAACCAGAAACAGAGGAGGTAAAGTTTGCCTTTAAAGTTTTACTCTATTTTCACTTCTCACTAAACAACTATTTCCTGAGAAAATGGCTCATGTGAGTTACTGGTAACAGTAGTTCTCAAATTGAAGCTTGGTATAATTCAGGAGTCCTGTGAATTATTTAGACCACTCAGACTCATAATGGGGTTTCTTCAGAGGAAAATTTGACTGGCACAGCCACTGAAAAGTGAGGGTTTCCATTCAGGTCTGTAGGTATGGAAGGTCTTGTGTTTTATTTCATTTCCCCATCCATGGTCACCGATGTGTCTGTGAGGAGGCAAAATAGCCCCAGGTTATTGGAGCTGTGTATGCTGCAGGCAGGCTGAGGAGGTGATAAACTGGATCACTGTAGCTGGAGCAGCCTGGGAACTGTTACAATAGAGGGGATAAAATAAGACTGATACAGAGAGTTGTTGGATTGAGGCCACCTTATCTCTCTGTGACCCGAGGAGGGTGGAAGATATAATACCTTGGTAATGCTGGGGACCAGTGAAGGCAAACCCGACAGACCCTGTGGCGTGGGGAGGATTGCTGTGGCCCGGGGCTCTGTGTGGCCTGGACAGGTCACTGAGGCATGCACCAGTTGTGTCTCCTGGGTTTGAGATCTAGCTTTACTTTCCAGAGTCCTGGCTGTTAGTTTTGTGGTGCTGCCAGAGTGGCACTAGCAGCTTTTTAGCAAAAACGTGGCTGTTTTTGAAATGAACTGAACTCTTCCTGTTTTGTAGGAGTTGAACGATCTGGCACGTGATCCTCCAGCACAGTGTTCAGCAGGACCTGTTGGGGATGACAGTAAGTATCCTGCTCTCAGCAAACAGCTGCACTCTCCCACTTCTTTCCTTTTCCTTCTGAAGCAGAATGTCCAGCTCCTCAGCAAGGAGAACCCTTCTGTTTCTTCTGGTTAGAGTACCAGATACTGCTTCACATCCTGTTCTTAAATGTGTTGTTGTTCTGTATCCCTTTAACCCCTTCTGTGTGTATCACTGGTGTTACTCCCACCCTATTGGTTGGACAACTCCATGCACATCTTAAATTACACCTTTTGAATTAACTGTTCTGGAATTGTCATGGGGGATGGAGTTAGGCAACCTCAGTGGCTCTGTGACCAAACCAGCAAGCAGCTGCCCCACAGCTTTCTGCACTTGGATATCTAAAGTGTACATGGTGTAGTCACGTGTTCCTGTAGGACTAAAACAATCTACTTCTAGTACTCCTCCTAGTACAGCAAGGTCAGGGTTAGCTCTGTTTTACACAGCAGTTAGGTAACACTGCTTCTTTTAAGAGGGTTATATGTAGTCCTTGGAGTTGAGAGGTTAAAATGTGATTGGAAGGAAAACATTGATAAATTACAGCTTTAATAATGAAGTAATGTTAGTTGGGTTTGATTGTTTTGGGTTTTCTTTAATTTATAGGCAGGATTTCACTCAATTTGGAATACTTCTTGTGGCTTTCTCAATACACAAAATCAGAATGTCTAAACCCTGCTGTCATGACTGACTTGGGACTTGACTAGGACATAGGTGCTTAGATATGAGGGAGGAAGTGCAGGAGTAGCATCCTTAAATCATACACTTCATCAGGAACTATAGTGATAGGACAAGGGGGAATGGCTTCAAGCTGAAAGGGCAGGTTTAGGTTGGATATTGGGAAGGAATTCTTCCCTGGGAGGGTGGGGAGGCCCTGGCACAGGTTGCCCAAAGAAGTTGTGGCTGCCCCATCCCTTGGAAGTGTCCAAGGTCAGGTTGGACAGGGCTCTGAGCTACCTGGTCTAGTGGAAGGTGTCCTGTCCATGGCAGGGAGTGGAACCAGATGAGCTTTAATGTCCCTTTCAACCAAAAGCATTCTGATTCTATGTTTGTAATCTGTACTCAGACCAGTCTCCCCTGCTGGGTCCTGTGTAAGGGACAGCCTCGGACAATCTTTTTGGCCCACACATCAGCTTGTGTTTGCTGTGCCAGGCTGTTCACCACGGTGTGATTTGGAGTTGTTGTTCTGTCCTTTTGAGCCTTGAGGACATGTGTTAAGCAGGAAAACAAGCAATTTTTCTTTAAAATCCTACCCCAATTTTTCTATCTAATGTTGATTTATAATAAGAAAATCTTCTGTCATCTTGTGCCTGCATTTTGGACTGGGGAGGAAGGCAAGGCACATCGTGTGACTTGACTTCATGCTGCTTGTATGGCTGGTTCATACCTTAGTTGTAAGTGGTGCTCCCCAGTCTGATCCTCCCACAAGGATCATCCAGTCCAACTCCTGGCCCTGCACAGACACCCCAACAATCCTACCCTGTCCCTGTCCTGTTGTCCAAACACTCCTGGAGCTCTGGCAGCCTTGGTGCTGTGCCCACTGCCCTGGGAAGCCTGGTCAGTGCCCACCACCCTCTGGGGGAAGAACCTTTCCCTGAGATCCAACCTAGACCTTCCCTGACACAACTCCAGGCCATTATTACCATATGATCAGCTGTGAATAAGGCCCCTTAATTATTGCCCTGAATGTTATGGTGGTTTTCTGTGAGAGGCCTTTAACCTGCAGCAGTTCTGCAAGTTGTACCATCCTCTCCATATTTACCGGAGAGTGTAAAATTGTAGTTAAGTACTTTTTTTTAAAAGCAGGATTGAACTCTTGTCAGAGCTTAGGTGAGCAAGATCAGTAGGATGTTTGCAGTGAGACAAGAACGCTTGCAAATCCCCCTTTTCAATGTGGTCTCTAACAAGTGTACTGCCAGCAAAGCATCCAAAGCCCCTTAGAGAGGGGATATTTAACTAGGGAAACCCTCCATCTGTGTACTGAGAGCTCCAAGCTCAGGTATGCTTTCTGAAAGTAAAAAAAAAAAAATAGCTGCCAAGATCTTTCTGAATCATTTCTGAACCATTCAGCAGTTCTGCAGTGTATAGAAACTTCTACATTCCTATTAGAAATGTAGGGCTAGATTAAAGAAAAGCACTTCAAACCTGAGAATGAAAATACTGAAATTAGTGGAGGTGTTACTGTTCAGCAGAACTTTCAAACAAATGGAAGCTCAGCTTGGTTTTGAAGGTGTCTAGCAGTGGGGTCAAGCTTTTAGTTACTTCACAACTTATTTCTGCTTTCCAAGTAGTATTTCAAAGAGGTTTATAGTTTCATGGAAAAGAAATTACGAAGATGGAGAGCCAGGCTGAGACTTTTATTCCCTTAAATTAGCAAGTGTGATTTGTGCCATGATAAACTGCTTTGTGATTTCCAAAGCCTTATCAAAGGTGATGATGATTGTCTGGCAGAGGAGGTGGTAACAGAAGTTGGCTTGGAATGGAAAGTTACTACTGAGTACAGAAAGCTTTAAAGTACTATTCAGTTGTTCTTGTGCCTCCTTTCTGAAAGACCTCTAATGAAAGACTAGTTATTGAGAGCAACAAATTGGGTGTGTGTAAGTGGATAGCAGCAGTGGCAGCAGTAGGAAGGTGCCTTCTCCCAGATCCCTGTGCTCCAGGTGTGCCTCAGCTGCCTTGTCAGAGCGACATTTCCTGAAGTTCGGGACATGCTGTGCTTGCAAACTGCTTTCCTGTGACTACTCCAGCTGATAGGAACTGTCCCCAGCTATAGGGTTCTCATCTCTGTAGTTCATAAACTTTGGGAAGTGAAGAGCTGTTCCTGCCTTATTAACTGTAGGAATGGGATTTTCTTGACAACGTAGTTTTAGCCCTTTTCCACCCACCTCTGGCCTGTGTTTTGGGAATATGCTTGGGACTCGATGACACTGGTGTGCTTCCAGTGGCTTAGCTATTCCAGACAGGTACCTGTGCTTACCCACTGAAAGTCAGCAGCCCCCTCACTTTGTAAATACCTTTATATGGTTGATTTCAAAGAAAAGAATCAATTGGAATAAGCTCTGGATGACAGATCCATCGTGTAGTTCATTAGACGTGTCCTGGATATTGTGAGGATCTAAAGCTTAGACTAAACAAGCTCTTTGCTTGAGTCTGTGGTGGGAGCTTTCAAAAAGTTAAGATTCACTGTGGAAATGCTTTTTGTTCTGGTTTCTTGTTGGGTTTAAGACAATAGTTGGTTATTTAAACTCCTCTTTTGAGTGGTGTCTCTCTGTCCTCCAGTGCAGTCACAGTGAATCTCATCAGCATCTACCGGTGCCTGTGAGATTTCTGCTGGCTTTGCTGTGATTTGTCACAGTCTTTACTGGGGGGGTTCTGCTGCTCCTTTGTCCTCTGCTCTGGGTTTTTCCTTGTCCTGCTGCAGATGGTAGGGACTTCCTGGGAAGCTGTCTGAACCCCTTGAGAAAGGGGGAATGCTACATGTGGACATGTGAGCTGCTGCCTTGGTTTCCTTGTAGAGTTTCTCAAAGACTGCTGCATCCACACCCCTGAGAGGGGATATTTAAGTAAGGAAATTCTCCATTTGTGTGCTGAGAGCTCTAAGTTCAGGTGTCCTTTCTAAAAGGAAAAAATTAGCTGCCTTTCTGAATAATTCTGAGCTATTCAGCAGTGCTGAACTGTATAGAAACTTCCACGTTCCTGTAGAAATAGAAGACTGGATTAAAACAAACTTGCTCCAACCCAACACTCTTTTCCTCTGGCTTTGCAGGGCTGTTCCCACTTTGCTTTTTTCCTCCTTCCTTGTATGAGATCATTCCCAGCTGTAATGCCTGTACTATATGTAGTTAAAAACGGCTCACGCTAGATTAGAACAGGTAGTACTGCTCCTAATTTTTGGCCCAGGTAGTCCTGATAGCTGTAGGTACCACACAGCTGCAGGTGGCATCGCCTTGTGTCTTGAAGACTTCTCTTGCAACAACTGGAGTCATCCCCAGCTCTGAAGGTGCCATATAGCTGACATCCATGCTGAGGGGAGCTTCCATGGTCCTATTTCCCGACTAATTTGTTAGGCTGGTGCTCTTTGCCCAGGCACTGGAGCCCTGGGAGATGCAGGAACTCTGAGAATTCCCTTACGTGCTTCATACAGATTATCAGCTTTGATTGTTTTCCTTTCCATCATAATAACATTCTTCACAAGTCCTCTGTATTACCAGATTAATGTTCTCTTGGACAGATGCATATGAGTGAGGATTAACTTTTGTCCATTTAACCTAAAGTGCGTCCTAGCACATCCTGGTCCTGAGTGTGGAGCAGACTGTTATTCCTGCATTCTCTTAAGACACGGCTTTCTGCTGCTTTAATGAAATCTTGAGGCCTCTGTGGAGACCAAGCTTAAAAGTTCAGTGAGGATAGCACTGGCTTAAGTGACCCCTGCACAGGTGGTGTACAGAGCCCCTGGGATTGTGTGACCACGGGTCTGAGAGGAGAGCAGGTACGACTTCATGCTCTACCTTTTGTTCTCAGAGGGCAGTTGTGGAAACTGGGCTTTAATTCAGCTGTTTCCTTAGAAACTACGGAGTTTAAACTCCGTTCTGGATCTGAAAAGTTGCCTAGAACTGTCTGGATTTTTATTGTCACAGGATTTTTACAGGGCACATGTGTGGTACTACAGCAATCCCAGTGGGGCCCAAGTGGCTGTGGAGCATCGAGTGCTATGCCCTGTGTCTGTTTAATTCCTTGGCTCGCTTCCCTGCAGCCTTTCAGAAGGCTTTGTTTTGAAAATAGACTGTTCTGTGCTGCTTTGTCTGGAAGAAAGTAAGATCATTACTTGAGCTTCTCCAAACTGAAGTAAATCTCTTTCTTTTTCAGTGTTCCACTGGCAAGCTACAATAATGGGACCAGTAAGTATGAGAGAATTGATGCTCATGGCTTTTTATGGCTGGCTGTCTTGTAATAACTCCTCAAGCTGCAATGATTCTTTTTCATTAACAGAACGACAGTCCCTATCAAGGTGGAGTATTTTTCTTGACAATTCACTTCCCAACAGATTATCCCTTCAAACCACCTAAGGTGAGTGGCTTCTACCCTAAATCCATCTGTTACCATGTGGTGTGACGTATATATTTGTGAGCCTACACTGAAATTTTCCTTCTTCTGCAGGTTGCATTTACAACAAGAATCTATCATCCAAATATTAACAGTAATGGCAGCATTTGTCTTGATATTCTACGATCACAGTGGTCGCCAGCACTAACTATTTCAAAAGGTACCTCCAATGCTCATTTAATTTTACTCTGCTGAAATGAAGTACTGATTTGGGACGTAAAATCTGCTGCATTCCTGCTGGCATCAACCGTTTCTGGGGTCACTGCTTCAGTCCTGTGACTGCATGGAGCTTGCAGCCAGTTCCTGAGTGCAGGATGCTCGGGGAATCCACCTTCCCTGTGGCCATAGGGAGACTCCTCAGCTTTGACAGTGGAGCAGATAAGTCTTGCCAGCTCACCTCAGAGTCTGAACACTTTAACTAAAAACAATATATAAAATTAAACCTGGTGTGTGATAATGAAAAACTTTAATGTTCAAAATACAGAGTAAAATATGTAAGGGAGCAACTGTGAATTTAACAAGCTATAAACTTGCTCTGATTGTTTGTCATCTTAAAAGATCCTTTTTCAAGGAAACATAACTCCATATTGGTATCTTTTAAACAAAACTTTCAATGACATGCACTATTAAAGCATGTTTTGAAACTTAACTAGCTTCTACTATCTTAACTTTTTTTTTTAGCTAAAAATATCTTGGTCTCTGAACTGAGTTAGTGGTTAGCCTGGAATATATCCTTTGCCTGGTAAAACAGTATTCATTTTTAATATAAATAGGAGGCTTTAAATGCTTGAAAGAAGACCCAGGCTGGAATTTTTTGATTTTTTTTTTTCTGTCTAGTGAAGCTAGTTATATAAACTGTAAATCAAGTTTGTAGGTCTAGCCGTGGCTATTTAGGAACATTTTGGGTCTGCTCTATGCAGGGACCATGTCTTGACCCCTCTGTTTTGTACATTCACATTGTCCTTGTAATCAAATGCTGCAGTTGCCACACTGATAACATTATTCTTCACATGTCCCTGCTCTGAGGCTTTCCTGTTCCCTGTCCTTCTTCTCTCCAACTCCATGTGATGTTTCTGGGCAGTTTTTGTTCAGACAGGTGATTCCTGCTACATCCCTTGGACATCCTCACTGTTCCCCTTTCCCTGAACCCACCATCTCTGTCCAGCTAAAGGCATTTGTAGAAACAGATGGAAAGGCAAAACAATATCTCCCTGTCTCTTGTCAGAAGTGCATCTGCTCATGCACAAAGCTGAAAGCCTTTGTTGTGAGTCGAAAGAACTGAAGAAATGGTGTCAGTAAAGGCAAAATGATTGTCAGGTTGCTGCAGTTTCCTTACACGTGCTCTTCAGTCAGTACTGGGTGCTCCTGGAAGCACCAAGTTAGCACCAAGCACTGACATCTGTTCTGGTTTGCTTTAATTGCTGTATAACTGGGCAGAAAGTGTATTCTTTTAGGGAGTCTAAAATGGCCATATGGGCAGTGGGGTGATAGACAGCACGTTTGAAAATGCTGGGAGATAGACTGGAACTGGGACACTTAGGAAAAGATGGGGCAAGAATTTAAGAGGCTGGTTAAGGGCAGCAGTGGACTGAAAAGATGTCCTAATGTTAATTTTGCCACCCAACCAGATTTGCAGTATGCTTTAACATCTCTTTTCTGTTTTCTGCTTTGAGCTCCTTTTTCTCACCCTTTTCAAACTGTATCCTTGTGGCACAGCTGGATTTCTGTGGGTTCAGGTGGCTATTCTGTGCCACTGTGCCCTTTCCACTGCCCCATCTCCCTGTGAGTGCCCTCCTGGGATCAGGGGGCTCTGTGGTGCTGGTCACTTCTCACTCCTTGCAGAGGAGTTCACCTGAATGCCCCAGCTCTGCTGCACATAGCACAGCATCCGTACAGCTCTAACCTGGGAGAAAGCCTTGTCCCAGTTCCCTTGGGGTGCATTTACTGAAGGAATTAAAACAGCAAAGCAAATGCTTATAGATGACTTCATAGAAACTGAGAATACTTCCCTCAGAATCACAGAAAGCAGACCTCAACTTCAGAAGCAAAGAGCTGATACTGAGAGGAAGTGTTCCCATCTTGAACAAGTGTAAATAAATTCCACAAAGGCCACTTGAAAGTTTTAGGATTTGAATCTTGTGTTCAGTCAGGTTAGAACATGTCGTGACAGACCTTGGGGCTTTTTGAGCTCTCTAGTCTAAACTGATCAGCCTTATCAAAGAATGGATGTGTTCGTGGCAGGGAAAGCTGTTGGATTAGGAAATTTACAGTGAACAACAAGACTTTAAGACATTCAGCAATAAGCTTATATCCCTTCCAAAGCAGCAATTTAGTGTTTGTATTATAGGTTTCTTAGAGTATTTCCTAAATTATGTCACCATTTAACTGGAATACTACTGGGAGCTGAATTTAAAATCTGTAAGCAGATAACTAGAGCACAGCTGAAAAAAAAAATGCTTTCTACTGATTGAGAAATCTGGAAAGGCAAAAAACAGTCCTTCTAGGAAAGAGCTTATCATGCACAGCTTCCTCCTGAGGCAGCTGGGAGGCAGCACTGTCAGCAGCCTGAATGGGCTTGGTGCTGTGTTGCAATTAATGTGTGGTACATGAACATGTTTTTCACCTTAACCTCCAAGGAGGGAGGGGATGGGGTGTGCAGTGACTTCCTTTGGATTAAAAGTGCCACTTTTTGGTGAAAAGACAGTGATAAATCATGAGAATGGTAGTTAATCATCCCAGTTCAGTGGTAAAGATAGGGGTCCTGGCCCCTCACACTCTGGAGCCCGCTGTAAGCAACTTGATAAAGTGATCATGGCTATGATAGAGGTGACTGGCATCTGGGGTTTTTGTTCTGTCCCTTCTGGAATTGCTAAAACAGGTTCTGAAGACCAGGGAGAACAACAGTGAGTGTCTCAGTAGAACAGCTGGCTTGCTTGTATTAGTAATTCTGAACTCAGTGTTCATTAAAGAATATGTGTTGGAGAATAAATAATCTCAAAATACAGTCCTAACCACACCGTGGTGGGCAGTTTAAACTCCAAGACTTAAGCAGAATGTGTAGGCTTGAATTTAAAAACATTATCTCCAAGTCTGCTTAAATAAGAATCCCTATTGCCTGAAACAGGAGAATGAAGTGTTTTAACACAGTCACAGCTGTTCCCAGCCACTTTGTGGGGGGGGAAAACACCCTTTCTCTTGAACCTGGCAAGTGGATATGTAAGAGTTAATCCTGAAGTACTTCTGCAGTAGAAGCCAGACAAGTCACTCTGTCCTGTCCCTCTTCTCTCCATGTTTTGTAATTAATGAATCATGGAGCTTGTTGGAGTGTGCTGGAGGGGCAGTGAGTAACTTCAGGCTCATTCATGCCAGAGTTCAGCTCCCATTGTCCAAACTTCCGTGCCCAGTGTGGTGTGGATTTTCTGTGGTGCTGCTCTTCAAGAATTGCTTTACTGAGACTTCCTGTGTGGGAATTCCCAAGTACCCAGTGAAATAAATGAACTGGAGCTTCACAGTGCAGTTTTAAAAATTGGGAAGTTGTTTCTGTTCATCTTCTTGGCTTTTTAATCTGCCTGTTGTAGTGCTTACCCAAATAGCTGGGAGTGAGGTGGGGTTTGTCATAGAGCATGGGTCAGTCTCTCCAGATGTGCTGAGTTGGGGTTCTGAGGGAAATATGCCCATTTTTGCATTTCAAGTCTCAAAACTGTAGTGCAGCCACTTGTGCAGCTTTCCAGGCGTTGCCCTTGCTCCAAAGAAGTTTGTGCTGGGAGGAGTGTAGCTGACAGGTAGAGGGATGTGATCCTTCCCCTCCGCTTTGCTGCTGGCGCGGCTGGATCTGGAGCACAAATCCAGTGCTGCACTTCCCAGAATAAGGAAGTCATGGATGTACTGGAGAGAGCCCAGTGAAGGGCCAGGAATGCCAGGGAGAGACTGGAGCACAGGCTGGGAGCTGGGACTGTTCAGCCTGGAGAAGAGGAGGCTCGGGAGGATCTTACCAGTGTCTGTAAATACTTGAAGGGAGGGTGCGGAGGTGACAGAACCAGAGTGTTCTCAGTGTGCCCGGTGACAGGGCAAGAGGCAGGGGGCATGAACTGAAGCACAGGAGGTCCCTCTGAACAGCAGGAAAGACCTTTTAGTGTTTTATTTTTACTGTGAGAATGCTGAGCACCAGCACAGGTTGCCTTGGGAGATTGTGGGATCTCCTACCTTTTAGATACTCAAAAGCCACCTGCACACAGTCATGGGCAACCTGTCTTAGGTGGCCCTGCTTGAGCAGTGGGCTGGACAAGATCATCTCCAGTGATCCTTTTCAACCTCAACCAGCCTGTGATACACGGGGCAACACTTAACTTTTTTTCTTTTGTTACCAGAAATTGTTGAACTGACTTAGCAGGAATTCAAGTTGCTTTGAAGCCAGAAGTGTAAACTGCTCAGATTTAAAGGTACACTTGCTGTAAGGCTGGGGAAGATGGCTGGAGGAGTTGGAAATGGGACTGTGGTTAAGAAATAGGATTTAACTGGAGCAGAGTCCAAGGTTGTGTTAATTTATTAGATTGCATCTTGCCTGTCCACAGTCAGAAGCCACTCACTTGAAGGTGTTGGACAGTTGTGTTTTCAGTGTGTTTAATGTTAAAAACTTAATGTTTGTCAGTGCTGATAAAACTTTGACAGCTGTGTGCCTCAAAAGTTTCAAAGGTCTGGGGCCTGAAACTCCAAAGGAGTGATTGTATAGGAGAACCCTTCTTCCAGGAGTCAGGTTTCTTCCTGAATATGAGGAATAAAGATGGAAGTAGCAGTGGGCCAGGCATCAGCAAAGGAGTTCATGCTCATGGGAGAAGGAGGACAGCTGGATGAAACCCCCAAAATGGAATTAAGAATTCCTCTGCAGCGTTGCATGTCCAAAGCTCATATTTCTGCTGGCAGAGGTGTTTTACAATCAGTTAGACCTGAGCTGACAGACTGTTAGTTTCATATTCAGAGACTTTGCTGGATCAGGAGGCACAGCACTGTCTGCAAAAGCCTGTGATCTGGTCTCCAGGAGGTGACAAATGGCTTTCCATAGAAAGCCCTTATGGGCACAGTGTTCATCACTCCCCTGGGACAGGGCAGGTGGGGTGGGCTGCTGCCATTGCTGTGAACTCGTGATGGCCAGGAATCGATGCTTCTCTGTTTTATCCAAGTGTTCCATGTCAGTGCATGACCTTTTTGATTATAAGGTGATCCTGAGACTCCTGTGTGACTCCAGCCAGGACAGAGAGCTGAGTAAGTGTCATCACACTGTCCTGACAGTCTGGCGTGCAGAGCAACCATCTCAGCACCTTCTTAAGAACTGATTTAACAAACACTTGGTGCAGTCTTTGCTTGCTTAGAGATGGACCCTTGCTCCTAGACGGATTCCAAATTGGCTCCTCTGTGGAGAACAGTAACTGCACCAAGCAGCAGTTGGGTCAGAACACACCAGTTGTTTCTCCTGGGTAGCTCATTACCTTGGAAAATTTGGGGCTTTTTATCTCCCTGCTGCGATTCAACTGGAGATTCCATTGCCCCTCAGTTGCTTTTTCTTACCCTGAAGTGCCTCATGGATGAGTGCTTTACTGGAGCAAGCTTGTTTGGAATTCCAGGTAGACTTCAGCAGCAGTATCTGTAGTGGCTGGTACCCTGGGTCAAGGGGATGGCTGGAGTGGTGGATATTAGACCAGTCAGGCTTTGCAGACAGATGAATGATCTGGAATTTGTTTGGAAGATGAGGAAGTAGAGATCAGCTGCTTTTAAGAGTCTCTTCACCTCTGAGTTCCAGGAACTTCAACATGCCTCTTAAATTTGGATGAGCCAATAGATGTTCCAGTAGGCAGATGGGCTGTAAATTGTGTTCCACGTTGCTCATTTGGCTACTGCTGGAAGGATCTGTGAAGTGCTGAAGTCATGGATTGTCCTGACTAATCACTCAGCTGCTTCTAGCAGAGGAAACTCAGCCGTGGAGTTTACATGGGCAATTTGCATCTTACCCACACCTTCAGTGTGAGGTGGGGCAGAAGCAGGAAGTTGCTCATTGGAGTTGGTGGGCTGACCTTGGTGCTGTGGGAGCACAGCAGCTGCTGAGCAGGTGAGGTGGATCATGCAGTGCTGAACTGGAGCTGAGCCTGCTGACAGTCTGTCAATGGCAGGATTTTCTCCCAGGGGAGATGCCTGGAGAAAGACTGTGCTTGAATTTCAGTGTTTTGTGCTTTGTAAAGGAAAGTCTTGCAGTGGGAACTTGGATCCCAGTTGTGCTGTTACACTGGTAGAACTTACTTTGCATGTTCCTCAAGCAGTCTTTAATATGAAGTGTTCAGTGATCCTTCTGCCTGATGAGAGTGCCTTTCTCTCACTGCTCTGTGGGGAAGCTAAGCCCATTTTTAGAACCACTTTGTTAGCAGCCTTTCTGCTTGGTGAGGCTGGTTCTCCCAGTTCCCTGGTGCTGAGAAGGACTCGGTCTGTGGTGGTCCATGGCAGCAGGAAGCACACTGAGGAGTGAGTTGTGTTTGTTGCCTGCAGAGATGGATGGGGAGCGCAGCTGAAGGGTTGGAGGTCAGTAGGCTCCCTGGTTGGTGAAATAAAACAAAGCAAAACCCATTTTGGAGGGAAAGGGAGTTTTAAACTGATAGTGGTTTTAAGTTGCTTATTGTTCTGCTACAGGCTGGGCCATTCAGACAGCCAAGAGTGAAGAGACGAGAAATAATTCTGTACAGAGTTTTTTCAAGGGATGAACCCTTTGTATCAATGGCAAGTAAAATTTATTTTGCTGTTACTGACAAGAGTCCAGACTTGAATTCAAAGAGTGCACACTTGTGATTACATACCTTCCAGTGGGAGACTCAAAGGCCTGCTGTCAAACTGATAAAATCCTTTGCCTGTGGTCATGCAGGATGTGTAGGACAAGGTGTGAAAATGTCACTTACCTGCCTTATGTAGTTATTCAACTTGATTCTGGGCTTATAGAACTTTTTGGGAACTTTTTTATTGTCCTCTACTAATGTTGTAGTCATTTGACTAGTAAATGCCAAGGCCTTGCTATGGAATTCATTGCACTAATACTTGATTGCAGGGGAGGGTGGTCTGGTGAGTCTCTTATTCCACAGTGTTGCTTTAATTAGTTACTCTGATGCATCAAAGAACTGATACACAAATGTCATATTTGAGGATTGCTTCCTCTTTACCCTTGCACTTGACACTTTGAGAGGGTGCCTTTTCCAATGTTTTTTTCCATAGTGGTCTGGAGGCTCCTTGTGTTTGTTGGTCTAAAACATGTGTATGTGCAGTGTTCTAATGGAAAATCTCAAGAAAACTTCCTGAATTGATCTGGACAAATAGCTGGGTTCAGCAGGATATTAAAACCAGCTTAGATAACTAGTTAAAAATGCTCTTCCTGCTGAGGCTGTACAGATACAGAGGGGATGATGTGAAGTCACCAGCAAGAGAGAGTGTAATGAGAGTAGTTTGGGTTAATGAAGACGTAAAAAAATAAAACAGAGTAGCTGAATGTGGCAGTGCAGCTTGAAGCCAAATGATTGTGTCCATATTTATTCAATGTGTTTTGAGTGATACTGGAAAGTGAACTGCTGAGTGGTGGGCAGAGAGCACTCCAGACTTGCAGTGTGGTTCTGCTGACGAAGGCTGAGCCATGGTGTTCAGAGAAGTCCTTGGTTTTTAAAAGACTGTGGTAAGATAAAACTTGAGGGGATAGTTACAACAGTTGATGAGAGCTTTGATTGGATTTCCTGCTGTTTCTGGTGCGGGCAGGGGACAGATTTGAGCTGACTCACACTCATCCTACAGCTGAAGAAACTTCAGTGACCAGAGCAGTGGAATCTGACAGGCAGAAAGGAATGAGCTACAGGAAAATTGCTGGGAAAACAGCTGTTTTGAAGCTAAACTGACTGGGACGAGCTGTATGTGTCAAAGAGGTTCCCATTGCTGAACACTTTACTCTGTGCAGGGTGGGGGAAAAGAACTGGTACTGGAGCTGTACTACAGGTGCTAAATGTGCTTTTGTCCCTTGCTAAGGGACAGCAGTTCAGGACTAGTTACTTCTATGTGCCTCCCTCACACACTGAAGCTGTGTTCTGAGAGGGAGCTCGATAAATAGTCCAAGTGTCAGTTATGGTAGAGGAAAATTAAGCCCTTTACTCTCTCACAAGTGTACAGTAGAAAATTGGGAAGAGGGGGAAGAGGCTGCTCTTTATTCTGGAACCAGGAATATGTTCACTTAAATCCAGGCCAGTTTATTACCACACTTAACCTAGGTGCTTTGAACTTGGACTTGATAATTGATTAGTGAAGGACCTACAGAAATAGGGGGGAAAACTGAACTAAATGTCTTTCTGGGTTCTTGGTTCTCACATCACCGAGCAGCTCACTCAGCTCAGACCTAGGGAAGCTTTCACTTTTGTCCCACTTGGGAACAAACCTCTTCTCTGGTTCCACTGAATATCAGACCTGTTTCCTGTGGAAGACTTCTGGGGTGGAAGACTACTTTGGCCTTGAACGGGTGCAGCTGTGAGCATGGGAAAACAGAGAAGAAAACACCTATGGCCTTGTACCAGGCATGGGAAAGTAGGAGATAGGAGAAAAACAAGTGTGAATAACAAGATGTGTTTTGAGACTGACAAGCATGAGGAGAGATGTGAACTACCTATCAGAAGATGGTCTAAGGCTTGTGGACAGAGGTGCTTGGCTAATAGTGTGACGTGTATGCATGGACAGATAAAATGTATAAAAGGCAAGCCTTATAATAATAAAGGGCTGGTAGTTGTTAACCTTTTCTTGCCCTAAGCCTGTGTGTGTGTTTTTTGTCCATCGCAGTTTCCCTCTTCCCCCTGGAGGGTGGGCAGGCCCTGGCACAGGGTGCCCAGAGAAGCTGTGGCTGCCCCTGGATCCCTGGAAGTGTCCAAGGCCAGGTTGGAAGGTGTCCCTGCCCAGGGCAGGGGGTGGAAAGAGATGAGCTTTAAGATCCCTTCCAACCCAAACCGTTCTGTAATCTGTTTTGTGGCCTCTGTTTCAAACTATTTTAACTCCTTTGTTGTTTTTTTGGGCTGTGTGCTGTTTCCTTTCGTTTTTCATGGATAGCTGTCTCTTGCAAGTGATGTAAATTGGAGCAGATTTGTGTTTTAGTGTCTTCAAACTCCTCACTCTTGTCATCTCCAACTTGCTTGGAGGCTGCACTGTGACAACTCTGCATTGCTGCAATTGGTGAAGGGACATATGGAGTGGCACTGTTTGATCCAAACAGCCTGAGAGAAAGGAATGTTTGGCATTTCTGGGAGGGGGGCAAGATGTCCCTGCCGTGCCTCGTGTAGTGTTGTCCCAATATGCTTTGCTTGTAACTCACTGCCTTCTCCTCTCCTCTCTGGTGTGAACGTAGGAATGTCCATGTGCTATTTGTGGCTTTGCAGCAGTCTCCTCGCTCCTTGTATGGATGAGGGTTGTCACTCAGCCGAGCGGGATGTGGCCTCTGGGATATATGCACTATATATTTATAGTGAAACACTCAAGTTGTGGGGCTCTGTGGTTGGGAGCAGTGCAGGGAGCTGGGCAGTCTTGGGTGATTTTGAATGCTATTCTACACTTAATCCATCTCAACCTTCCTTATGCTTGGAAAATAATTGGATAAAGTCTCTTAATTCTCTGATAGACTAGTATATTTTTAAACAGATCTTCAGGGCCAGGTTGGATGGGGCTTGGAGCAACCTGGTCTAGTGGAAGGTGTCCTTGCCCGTGGCAGGGGGTGGAATGAGATGAGTTTTAAAGTCCCTTTGAACCCAAACCATTCTGTGATTCTTAAATAGCTGTGAACAGCCCTTTCTT
Organism: Sclerurus mexicanus; assembly: GCA_013396755.1. Taxonomy (NCBI): domain Eukaryota; kingdom Metazoa; phylum Chordata; class Aves; order Passeriformes; family Furnariidae; genus Sclerurus; species Sclerurus mexicanus. The sequence goes on from VWZF01005256.1 coordinate 29,900, forward strand.
ACTTCATCTCTGCTGGACCTGTCTGCTGTTTGACTTTTGGTTAGTGCTGCTCTACGTCAATTAACAGTGAGGTGTCTGGTTTAGGGAAAAGCTGAATTTCAGGTGCCAAAGCAAGGGTGTTTTCCCGGAAGGCTCTCAGGTACAGGTTCACATAGACATTTCTGCCTTGTGATTTAAGGCTGCCGCTGGATACACCTATCCAGGAGGTTACTCCTTGTGATATTGTGGTCATGTGAAATTGTGTCGTTCACTGGGAAGGAGTTCTGTTCAAAATCACTCAGGTGATGTACGCGGTATTACTGCTCCTTGGGAATTTTAAATGCTGCCGGTGCCTTTGGCTGGAGGGGAAGGAAGGGTGTGGGCTGACCTGCGCAGTTGTCCTCAGCTGCACTGAAACTAATTGTGTCTCTTTTCTCTCCCTAGTACTTTTGTCCATCTGTTCTCTGTTGTGTGATCCCAATCCAGATGATCCTTTAGTGCCTGAGATTGCACGGATCTACAAAACAGATAGAGAAAAGTGAGTATGGAAGCCAAAAAACCGTGGAATTTGACAGGGCAGAATCCACACTTACACAGCAAAGGGGAACTGAAAGGACCTGCTTTTTGGAAAAGAGGGAGAGTGAAGAAAGGCAAATCAAAGCTCTAATTGTGGTCTTTTTAGAGATGTTTTTGTTTCTTCCTGGGATCTGTATTTCCACTGCCTGAGCTGCTTTAATCCCACATAGCCAGCAGAGGGAGAGCAAGTTACTCCAATGGGAGAATATTCCACGGCAGCTCTGGGACTGGAATCATACAAAGAAATAACAAAAACTCCCTGTTTTGCCTTCACTTGACAATACAAGGGAAGAACAAGTGGTGTAGAGGTTGGGGTAGGTGAACTCCCAAGCTTCTGTATAGAGAAGCTTTAGTGCCAATGATCACTTTAACATCTTAATGACTATTGTAAACACTTCCTGCCTCACTGTTCTTTTCCAGATCTGGTCAGAGAAGGGAAAATAATCCACAAATTTGCTTTCTCTACTCCATACTTGAGGAGCAATGTTAGAGAGGTTCATGTGTCCTGTTTTTGAGAGCTGCAAGAGCAGCAGCACCTGTTTGGAGATGTAGTCAACACTGACTCTCTGCCCTAAAACTGTACAGGACTCCTTATTTTTTACGAGATAGGGAAATAAATTTTGGGCTTAACCATAAGGACTTGCTGCTTGGGTAGTCTCTGAGCAGTGATGGGAAGAAGAGAGTTCAGATTCTTTAAGCTAAAGAACATTGTCTATGGTCTAAATTCCAACACAAAACCAACTTGGTGTGCATAACTGTAGGAAAATTCTGGCAGTAAGTACCTCATTCTACAAATTCTATAGAATAAGGGCAACTTGTTTCCTGAGAGAAGCAAGAACAACTTGTCAGAGAGAAACTTTCAGCAGTGCAGTTTATCACACTGCTTTGTTTTACACAAGCATCCTGAGCTTCCTCTGGCTGTTAAGGGTATTCGGGTGCAAAAACTACAGGGGGTTTGGGAATTGTGCCTTCAGAACAAAAAAATTCTGATGGACAAATCACTGTGTCCTGACAGTCATCAGAACAGCCAAATGTGTGCCAGGAAACAGGGCTCTTGGGGTTGGGCAGGTGAGTCAATGGCAGGTATTTGGCTTAACTTTGAAGGGAAGAAGGAGATGGGGGGACACATTAAACTATTCTGTGATGTCCAAATGAAACCCTGCAGTAAGTTTTCCCAGGAGTGCAGCAGATGAGGGGGCTTGGGGAGGCACAGCAAAGCTTTCCGGGAAATCCTTCCCCCTCAGCCCTGTTCTAACTCTGTTTTGTGGCTCCCATCACCCAGATCTCATATTCCTGTTGTAAATATGACCAGGTATTCCTTTTCCGTGAAGTGCTCTGGGCTTTCTTGTTTCCCCTGTTTGCTTAATGCTTCATTTTGCTGTTAAATGTTATAAATTGATGGTAGAGTACTGTAGAGAGTGTGAGTTCATGCCATGTGTAGACTAGACTGCTGGAGCTGAACTACTGTGCAGATGCCATGTTAAGTAAATCCTCTTTTTATACATACAGGTACAACAGAATAGCTCGGGAATGGACTCAGAAGTATGCGATGTAATTAAAGAAATTATTGGATAACCTCTACAAATAAAGATAGGGGAACTCTGAAAGAGAAAGTCCTTTTGATTTCCATTTGACTGCTTTCTATGAGCCCACGCCTCATCTTCCCCTGTGCACATGTTTACCTGATACAGCAGTGCTGCGTGTTGTACATACTTGGAACAACAAACTAGAAATACTGTATTTCCCCGTACCAACATTGACTCCTAGCAGAGAAGTGTGTGTGTGAAAAGCTGGTTCTTCAGTCATAACTTTGTGAGCCTAAAAGCATTCCTTGCTGAGTTAAATTGGGTAATCAAATGGGACTGGGAAGAGTTCTGGTGGTTTTCAGATTTCTTAGGGACAGTGTTGCTGATCCATGAAGGATTTTAAGTGGAATCCTTTTAAACTCATAACAGTTATGAAAAGCAAGGTGAAGAACTTGAAGCTGTTTCTGTATTCATTTTATTCTGAAGGACCTACACCTTAGGTAAATGTTATGACCAATGAGAAACTGTACCCACATCCTGTGTTTAAGGTCTAAGTTTAACCGGTCACCATTTAAATGGATTGGAGCTATTAGTGCATCAAGTGATGTTGATTTGTTTCAACTCTCTCCCTCCCTTCATACTTTTTTTGGTTTGTATGTGGTTTCTCAGTTAATACCTAGCTAATAGCTCTTATTTTTTTCTTAAGTTTTTTAACTGCTTAGGTCTTTCTGGATGTAAGGGTAAAAAAAAGAAAAAAAATCCATTTGAAAGAAAACTTGTGTGTATTTAAAGACCCAACTGCTCCCCTGGAGCTTGTACGTTCAAGAATGATTAATCTGTGTAATAAACTGATTACTACAGTCATTACATATAACTTTGTGTGAATAGGCTTTTAATTTTCAGAGCAGTTTGTTACAGGCTTAAACTAACGGTGGATTTCTCTAAAAAACACAAACTTTTGGGTTGAAGTCGTGAAGCAGTTTGGTTTGCATCACACAAGGCACCTGAAGAGGCAAACAGGAGCTTGAGCACTTAGATGAAATCAGGATGTGTAGTGTGCCAGGAACTTGACTGTTAAACCAAATAAGCAGTTTACTAAATGCGAATCAGAGTGACATTTTACAAAGCCTGATGGTATTACTCCCACTTGCATGGGACCTAACACAATGCATATGTACTGTAGGTAAGTGAAACCTTATGTAACTAAAAAAAAAAAAATGGATGTAAAAGGGTAAAAAAAAAAAAAAAAAAAAACCTACCAAACACATCAGCACAAACTTTCATAAAATGTAGCTTTTACATAATTACTTTGCACTAAACATTTGCAAATGTTCATACAGTTTTAAATTGTACTTGTATGTGTCTTTTTTTTTTTTTTTGGAACAAAGTCTTCACTTGAATCTAGTGAAAAAAAAAAATGTAGTTTGAAACTTTTCTTTGTATACAAGTGTATTTGCCAGCATCGTTGGTGTGACAGTAGGTGAGTCTGCAAGTTTATCTCCTCTTAGTAGAATTGTAACCCAAGCCATCGGGCAGGAGAGGCTGGAGCTGCTGGCTCTCCGGCCACAGGGTCTGTCCCAGCCATTCCCAAATGCATCTTGACACTCTTGCACAAATGAGGAATAAATGTCCACTGCTTTTGGTCTAAATCTGTTCCGCTTGTCTCATCTCTCGGTGTGTCCGCAGCGCTGCAGGAGCTGTGAGCCCTCGCGCAGGGAGCTGTGTCCCTCTCCAGAGGCACAAGGAATGTGGGGACAAAGCGGCTTCACTGGAGGAGGAATGGAGCACGTGGCCCTGTGTGTCCTGGCCGAGGGGTGACAGCTACAGGGGAGGGGGAGAGATCGGTGTGCAGGGCTGCAAACCTCAGGTTAGGTCACCTTCAGCTCGTGGCACTCGTGTTATCCACAGGGTGTTGGTGGGAAGGCGGAGTGTGGCCCTGGATAACACCTGTGGCACTGTCCAAATCTGATGTCTGGGTTTGTGTCAGCCTGGATCCATGGCCTTGCCTTCGCTGATCTGTTGCTGGAACGTGCAGGCTCTGCTCCTGCTGGACTCTCTCAGCACCTCAGTGTGGGAGTTTCACAGTTTGTCACAAAATATTCAGAGTTGGAAGGGACCCCTAAGGATCACTGAGTCCAACTCTTTAAGTGAATGGCCCATACAGGGATCAAACCCACAACCTTTGCAGTATTAGCACCATACTCTGACTAACTGAGCTAATCTCAGGGTTGCCCTGCCCTTTTTTCAATGGGATCACTGCGAAGTACAGGGAGGAGATTGGACTGATCCTCTTTTTTGGGAGATTCTCTTTTAATTGCTTTGCAACTGAGCCACCCAAGAATGATTTTTGTGGCAGATCTTGTTGGCTTTGGCAGTTACTAGAAAAGATCAGAGACCTGTATAGGGGTGGAGAGAGAAAAAGGAGCAGGGACAACTGAGAGAGCTGAGGGTCATGGTTTCCCTTTTTGGTGGGGCAGAAGTCACATCCATGAGGTCATAGACATTAATAAGCCATACATGCATTGAAATAGTCCTGAATCTGTAATACCTTCATCTTGGATCATCCATTAACACCTCTGCTCTGTTGGGATGAGTCTCACTTGCAGTGAAGTGTTTAAGCAGTTCAGACTTTTCTTGCTGATGGCATGACCACAGTTGTGGTGTAGTGAAAGCAGTCTGGTGATGTTTTGAGTAGGGGAGGCTGTACTCTTATCCCTTGTGTGGGTTGACCATTTGTTTGTCAGGGTTGTACTGTGAGCTAGATGAAGGAGCCTTTTTTTCCTAGCATTTAACTGAAAGCCTGACCCAGCTTAGCTATTTTTGGGACTAGAAACTTGCTGCTTTGAAGCTGTACATTGAGTATGTTCTAATGTCAAACAGGACATGAGGCATGGCCTCTGGATGTTGCCTTTCTAGGAACTCTGAGCTTGTCGTGTCATCAATTTTCTGTCCCTGTGTAGTTTTTAAAATTTTATTTAGTGTTTTAAGTTGCCTTCTTCCCTTTGCATGGCTTCCTTTGCGCTGTGGATCCTGTTGATTGTTCATGGAATTCCCTTTTTTCCTGTCATGTGCTAAGCAAATGTGTTTTATTAAAAAGTGCTGGGCTGCTTAGATCCTCCTAGCTCTGGCAGCAAAGCTGGAACACTGTGCCTGGATACATTCCTTGAGCTCATCAGTGCCCATCCACTGCCCGGGGTGACCCAGAGGAGGAACATGATCCCATGTATTGGAACCTCTCCTAGTTCAGTGCTGAGCAGCCACTCGTCCAGTTGGCTTAGACATTCCCATGGCTCAGAGCCCAACCTCCCTGGACCTGCAGAGTGGGATGGAGCTGATCCTGGGCAGTACTGGAGACCTGATTACTGTGCTTGAAACACCCAGCTTGTCCTTGAGCAGGATGTCCTGCTGCATTTCTGTCACAGCTTTTTGGCAAGGCAAGAGGGATTTTTTTAAAAAAAAATATTTTTAGTTATTATCATGCTATTCCAATGCTTCCAAGTAAGCAGCATCCTGAAGTGTCCTTGGACTCTTCTGTTCATCCATCAAATGTAGGAAAAACAGCAGGACTGAGTTGGATACGATCTTGGGTCCCTGGTGTGCTCAGCAAACTGTTCCCTGTCCCATACCTCCAAATGCTCTGTTTTTCCTGGTGCTTGGCAGCTGTGGCTGCAGACATCAATGCCTGGCTGTGTTTCTGGATGGTCTTGGTCATCTTCAGCAGCAAAACAGCTCTAGAGCCATTCTTGTTCCCAGTTCTGATGTACAGAAGATCAGAAGCCTAAAAGAAAGACAAGGGGAAGCTTTGCTGCATTAAAGGTGGATTTCCTTGTGCCCTGAGCAGCTCTTGCTGGTGAGAGCAAGGCAGGAGACCTGGGCTTGTGGGAGGTGCAGAAAGAAACCGCTCAAATGAGTTACAACTGAAGAACCAGGATAACAAACCACTTCTGAATATGGTCAGCACTCCCGCTCCAGGTGGAGGAGCCCTTGGGTTAGGCTCCAGGCATGTCCAGGCAGAGCTTAGAAGTCCCTTCTTGGGAGAATAAAAGCCTGAAGGTGTATGCGAGTGGAAGGAAGGCTGTCTTTGATAAATACAGAACCGTGGAACAGTCTTCTGGTCCCTTCAGCGCTAGGGAAGCCTCTCTCCCTCTCCTGCAGGTACTTGGAATGGAGTTTCATCCCCCCAGTTACTGCTTCCTTCCCTCCATTTTGGGCTCTTTGGGTAGGCTTGGAGCAAGTCTGTGCTCAAAGCTGGAAATCTCGGTTGTTTGGGTTTGGCAGAAGCAGTTTCCTACAGGGAATGCCCAGGGACAAGAGCACTGAGGGTGCCTGATGGAAGGTTGAAAGCAGGACAGACCCTGCTGCCCAGCTTTTGGGATGCCTGGAGACCAACCGCTGTGTGAGTGCCCATGCTCAGAGGCTCCGGGAGGGATCCTGCAGCTGCCCCTGCCCTCGCCTGGAAGTGTGTGTGACTAGAGCTGTGCTAACACTACCTGTACTCCTGTATTGTGTTGCAATTTGATCACCATTAAATAATTCCCTCAAACTCAGCTGTGGCTTAAGTGCTTGCTTTTTTTTTTTGCCCTTTTTTTTTTTTTTACCCTATTTATTTTGGCTCGTGTTGTTTCCTTTCCTCTTGTGGCTCCTCTCTCCCTTCTCCTTGATGCTCCAGTCCTCTGCTGTCCCTCTCTCAACCATCCCCAGTCATCTTCATTTTGGCTTTTTTAGCTTCCTGCAAAGCCTGGCTCGCTCTGACCACGGGCAGTGCTTTGTGGGTGACCTGGAGTGGCTTTGGTGGCTGTCTGCCTACATCTCAATGCAGAAATAAATATGCTCTCACCAGACCCAGCACTGTCCCCTTCCTTTGGAAGTTGTGACTTAATAGCAAGTTTGTTGGTGCTTTGATTTCCCCATGAGCTTCTTCCAGCATCCCCGTCCTTGATCCGGTGGGCTCAGTGTTGTGCAAAGCTGGGGTCAACTCTGGAGCAAGAGCACAAAGTATTTGTGGTGCCGGAGGAACTGTCTTGACTGTTCAGGGGTTCCCAGAACTCATGGCTTGCTCTTCCTCTGTTTTGGCACCCACAGGTTCTATTTTATTGTGTTTCTGACTCTCTGTCCCCCCGGCCCCTTCCCTGTGTGAGAATATTTAGTTTTTATTGTTGTATAGTCAGGTGAAACCATCTCAGGGTGAGTGGGAGGCTGGATATATTTACCATTGCCCTTTTGCAAACAAATACATTTGTTGCTCAGCTCTAAAGGTTTCTTTGGGTTGAAAAAACAAGTTGTGGGATAGAGATAAAAGTTTGCATTTTGAATAACCTGTGAACTCATGTTCATTCCCTGCGTGGAAGTGTCCGAGGCCAGGCTGGACAGGGCTTGGAGCAACCTGATCTAGTGGAAGGTGTCCCTGCCCATGGCAGGGTATGGGACTGGATGAGCTTTAAGGTGCCTTCCAACCCAAACCAGTCTGTGATTTTGTAAACTTGGATGACTGGGAATGGCATCCATGGTATCCAAACAGAATTGCTGCTAAACTTGTGCCCTGAAAACTGCTGGTGTTTGATGCCTGGGAGAGAAACTGATTTGTTCTTAACTGATGGTAAACGCAGAGGGAGCAGTTCCAAAGCCTGATGGGATCAGTCTGTACCTTGATGTCCTGCCTGGACATGAGCACCTGCTTTGCTTCTCCTCCTTTTGGGTTGTGTCAAGTAGTGAATTTAGTCTGCACAGACTGAACTTTTTGTAGAGCTTTTTTTACTTGCTGGTCTTTAACGTTTTTTGGGGGTTTTTTCAAAAAGACTACCTGGTTTTGGGGTTCTTTGGAGCTTTTTGAGTGCTGAATTCTTGGTTGAGGGAGGATGGCTTGGGGGTTCTTTTTGCTTTTTTTTAAATACTGAATTACATGGCATCCTTCATACATTGGTACTGATAAGAAGCCCAGACAGACCCTGTGGACCTGTGTCCTCCTGGGTGTGGACAGTGTGTAAAGCATCATGTCAGAGTTGTTTCCCAAGGTCCTCCGGTAGATGATGGGTGTCCTGAAGGCACAAGCACAGTACCTTGAACTTCCCTCCCATACAGCTTGGGATGGTGATTATTTTTCTGCCTCCCAACCCAGAGCTCTGTGAGTTGCAGCAGTGGGGCCTTTTGGGAGGGCTGTGCCTGGCTGGTTCAGCTGGATCAGGAGCTCTACAGGGTGTCAGGCAAACGGAATCATTTGGATTGGAAAAGTCCTGTAAGATCATCAAGGCCACCCAACCATTCCCCCAGCATTGTCAAGGCCAGATTCCCAAGTGCCACATCCACAGGGCTTTTAAGTCCCTCCAGGGACTCCACCACTGCCCGGGACAGCCTGTGCAGGGGCAGGACAGCCCTTTCCATGAAGAAATTCTTCCCAATATCCAGCCTAAAACCTCCCTTGGTGCAACTTGAGGCTGTTTCCTCTTGTCCTGTCGCTTGTTCCCTGGGAGCAGAGCCCGACTCCCACGTAATCCAAACCTCCTGTGAGGGAGTGGCAGAGAGCAGAGGAATAACTCAGTGTCACCAGAGCTTCCAGGAAAGCATCACTGTACTTACAGCTTAGCCTTGGCTGTTGCCTGGTCAAGAAACTCTTCTCACAAATGCCATGTTGGCCTCTGGAAGGCACCCACTCCAAAAGGAAAGCCAAACTCCTTACCAGGAGGCATATTGGAAAAGCTCCCCCACATCCAGAGCCAAAGGGGTCTTGTCTGCTCACCTGTGCAGCTGGAGGAAAGATGCTCTGAGATGTGTGATCTGCTGCTTAACCCTGTGCATGGCTTCCCTCGTTTGCCCCTCTTTTTTACCCCCCTTGCCTGACACTGTGAGGGATTTGCAGGACAGCGAAGGGAATTGAGCAGAACAGGTGGTGAGGACACACGAACAGGGGCAGGGAGGTGACAGCAGCTCCTTGTGCTGTTTGCTGTAACTAAGCAGATGCCTGTGGGGACTCCCTGCAGAGATCAAGGTGTGTGTGCAGCCCAGCCCTGGCACCTCAGTCCAGGTGAGCTGTCAGCTGGGTGTGGATCCTGCTGAGTCAGCAATGGGATTTTGACCCTGCTGGATTTACCGCTTGGATAAAGCTGCGTGTGAGGTTTTTCCCGTTGTAACCCTAAATACCAATATAAAGCACTCAGTGTTTCGACTTGCAATCCCTTCTTGGAAAATGCTGATGGAAAAGCTGTAGGAACTTCTCCAGGTCCACACTGGAAGCCTTATGGGAAGAATGGGCTTTTGCCAAGCGGGTTTTATGGAGTTTATTGTGGGGTAATTTTTCAAGTTAGAGAATAATTTAGGTTGGAAAATACCTCCAAAATCGAGTCCAACCATTGCAGTCTGGGCTGACATAGAACAGGTAAGCGCAGACGCTCTGTATTTAAATGCTAAAATCCTCCCTCAACTCAAATCCTGCCTCAGTCAAGTAACTCCAGTCACAAACGCTGTGTTGGCCTCTGTAAGGCACCCAGCAGGAAAGCCCAAATCCTTGTCCGGAAGCTTATTGGAAAGGTGTCCCCACATCAGTGCTCCCTCCAGAGACGAGGATCTGAGTGTCCAGGGGGTGACACAGCCCCAGCCCAGCCCCAGGGAGGAGCAGATGGGGCAGAACTGGGAGCACCTCCCACCAGCAGTGCGTGGAGTGCTGTGCTGAGGGAAGGTGTCCTGTGTGAAATGACATAGGATGAGCCTTGGGAAGGTGTTGGTGAGGCCCTTCTGGTACCAAACTAAAGGGGCTTTGCTGTGAGATTGAGCCTCCTCTGCTTGACTGGTTTCTCTCACACAGTGTCCTGGTGCCCAGGGGAGTGAGGTGCATCATCTCTCCATGGACTGAATGAGAATTCTGGCCCCATTCCTCTTTTTACTGCTTTCTCTTTTCTCTTTTTCTGGCGAAGTTACCAGTGTCCATCCCAGCCCTTGCCTTAGCAGAGTCTGAGCACTGGCATCCTCCTGGCTGAGCCCTTGGCCGGGTGACAGCAGCTCTGGGCTGTGACAAACACAAACCTGGGGCTGTCATTGTGCCTGCAGCCCCTTTGGGGCTGTCACTGTGGTTGGAACCCCTTTGGGTGTGGGGAGAAGGCTTGGGAATGGTTGGCAAGAGGCATAGACTTCACCAACTCTGAGCTGGACACGGTGTGGAATTCCCACCTGTGCCTGAACCCTGCTTCTGAGTCCATTCGAGGATGGCAGGTGCACCCAGTGCCTGCTCCAGCTGTGCTGTGGGGATGCTTGTGGGAGCCTGGAAAAGGAAAACAGCCCCCAGGTTGTCCAGCCTGGCTCTGCCTCCCACCACAGCTTGGTGAGGCCCAAACTGATGCTGTGGAGGGTCCCGTAGCTTCTCTCATGGAAGTGCAGCCAGCCAGTGCCATGGGAGCATTTTCCTGAACAGATTGGTATAGGATTGGAGTGCTGGGGAGCTGGCAGCCTCTCTGGGCTATCCAGCCTCTGAGGGAGAATCCACTCGTAAACTGCTGTAAAACTACTTGGTGTTTCTAGATTTGGTTTTTTTTCCTGGCTCTGCCTTTCAGCCTGTGCCATTCCCTCTGGTTGCAATTTTGTTTGTTGGGAGAGGAGCTGGAGCTGGTGCTGAGACCCAGGAGAGCCCTCAAACCCTTCACTGTAAATGAGGGATCTGCTGAATTCATGCCCCTTTCCTCGAGCCCAAGCCAAGCCTGCCCATGAAGTGAAACTGCCCAGACCTAGAAACTCCCCTCGAAAGAAATCCATCCCTCCTGCCTCTGGCTGCCTGGATCTGGGCATCACTGGAAGATCCAAGACTTCTCCAGGAAGCAGCCAAGAATGCACCCACCTCCTCCCTATACCCTGTAAAGGGCCAAAGGCTGAGACAAGGCTGCTGGGTGTGGTGGGGTTGAGGTCACACTAGCCCCTGCTATGGCCTGGTCCTGGAGCTCACAGGAGGGGTGCTGGAGTATCTGATCCCAGGCAGCTGCCTGCAGCAAGGAGCCAGGGATGCTGTGCCAAGCAGGGATGTGGCACACTGGGCACTGTCATACCTTCACCAAGGGCCCTAGGGAAGCTGCAAGGGACCTCCTGAGTGCTGGTGTTTGCAGGACAAAAGTTTCCCCTGTAGCTGTGCAGCTGGGGGAACAAGGATGTGGGAATCATAGTCACAGACTGGTTTAGGTTGGAAGGGACATTTAAAGCTCAGCTTGTTCCAACCCCCTGCCATGGGCAGGGGCACCTTCCACTAGACCAGGTTGCTCCAAGTCCTGTCCAGCCTGGCCTTGGACACTTGCAGAGATGAGGCAGCCACAGCTGCTCTGGGCAACGTGTGCCAGGGCCTTACCACTCTCATAGGGAAGAATTCCTTCCCAACACCACATCTAACCCTTCCCTCTGGACATGGGAAGCCATTTCCCCTTGTCCTGTCACTCCATGCCCTCTCCAGCTCTCCTGGATCCCCTTTTGGCACTGGAATGGGCTCTAAGGTCTCCCCGGAGCTGAACACCCCCAGCTCTGCCAGGCAGTCTCCATAGTAGAGGGGCTCCAGCCCTTGGAGCATCTCTGTGTCCCTCCTCCCCATGGAAGGGACAGGCTGGAACAGCAAAGGGAGAAGCAGCTGGACCTCCCTGGAGAAGGGGCGTTTATCACTCAAGTGTGATTTGTCGGGGCAGATTTGGACTTTGCAGGCGGGAGTGGAGCTGGGCCCAAAGGGGAATCCCACCCACGTTGGTGCTGGGAGCAGGGATGAGNCCCTTGCGTGGAGCCCTTCCACGCGGCTCCTCGCCGGCGGGGGCTGCAGCCCCCGCATCCCCCGCATCCCCCCNGAGCAGGGATGAGGCGAGGACAAAGGGCAGAGGGGTGGGGGACAGCGGAGTGCCCGTCTGCCAACCGACCCCCCAATTCCACCGCCCGGTGTGGGTGACTAAATACGGCTGGAAAGAGGAATTATCCCTCCACCAGGGGCCAAAATGGGAAATGCCGGCCAGCGAGGGGGGTCCCTCGTCCAGCGGCTCCGCTCGCCTTGGCCGGGCGGGGGCAGCAGAGGCCGGGGAAGCGGCGCGGCCGGTCCCGCTGCGGGGATCGCCCCGTCCCTCCCGCACCCCGCGCCGCACGCGGGGCACGGCACGGCGGCCCCGCGCCGTAGGAACCTGCTGTCATTAGTGGTTTGATTACGTGTTGTTGCTTCTGTTTATTATTATCGTTAAAAGCCCGAGTAGAGCAGATGTGCTCCTCGATGCTCCAGCCCCCCAAATCCTTCCCGGAGTGTCTCCTGCAGGCACAAAGGGCTTGTCCTGCTGCTGTGCCTGCTCAGCATCCCCTGGCAAACGCACTGAGAGGCACAGGAGAAGCTGGGGGTGCCTCCAGCGCGTGGGACATCACCTTATTGCCGTTCCCTATTGCGGAGCCAGGACCGGGATGGGGGATGCTGGACCTGCCTACCTGTCTGGCAGGGGCACCCCCATCCTGGCCCGCCCCTCCCTCCAGCAGCCATCCCCGGTGCCAGCCACCCGCTGGCAGGAGGCACCTCGGGGGTCCACGGTGCCAGGCTGGGGGTCATCCCCCTGGACCCTCACAGCTCCGCTGCGGAGCTCCTGGCACAGGGGGTGTCGCAGCCCCGGCTGCCCCGATGCCCCACAGCCGGGCTGCAGCTCGGGGGGCCCCCCCTGCGCCAGCTCCCCCCTCCCCGGCCTGGCTCGCTCGTGTCCTGCCATCTTGCGCCCGTGAATAATTCACCGTCCCTGTCCCCGTTGTTTCCTTGCAGGTATTTATAGCCCGTGATCACGTCTCCTTGGAGGCAGCTCGCTCCGCCGCCGTGTAAATTTAGCTCCCGTCGTCTCTCACATGTCATGCCCTCCAGCCCTTGCGTGGAGCCCTTCCACGCGGCTCCTCGCCGGCGGGGGCTGCAGCCCCCGCATCCCCCGCATCCCCCCTCCACCGCCACCCCCGGGGCCGCCCGCAGCCCACCCCGGGCCACGGGGATGCCGTGCCGTGGTTCCTCGTGGCTGCCGGGGCAGCTCAGCTTCCCTCCCTCCGGCAGCTGCGCGGGGCCGCCGAGCCCTTCAGCTGCTGCGGCACGGGGGATGCTTTGAAATTCCTGGGCTGCCATCTGTGCTATGCAAATCCCCCCATCTGACGGCTGCGTGTGGACCCGCTTCCGGACCCGGCGATGGAGCTGTTGTTCCCGCGCTCCTCCTCCCTTCCAGCGGCACTTTGGGAGCAGCAGGAGCATCGTCCTTCCCCCGGTGTCCCCTTGACACCCAACCCTTCGCTCTGCCCGAGCTGCGCCACGGAGTGAGGAGGGAATGGGGACACTGTGGGGACGCAAGGGGGTGGTTGTGCCACAGGGTCACCCCGAATCACCAGGGCGCTGGGTCTGGCTGCCACTGTCACGGCACTCCGGTCCTCCCTGAGCAGGAGACATGGAGCCAGGCTGGGACCTTGTCACATGGCTCGGCTGCGCTGCCGACAGGTGGGCTCTGAGGATGGGGACCAGTGGGGACCGAGCCCACTCAGCCACTGGAGTGGCCCGTGGGGCAGTGTTCCCGGCACCGGGAACGAGGCAGGAGCAGTGTGGATGTCACGGGCACAGGCTGAGCTGCTCCCGCAGGACCCCCTGCTCCCCCACCCCAGGGATCCTGTCCCCTGCCTGGGCTCTGCATGAACCACACACAGACACAGAACCAGCAGGACCAAGCGCTGTCCTCCCTCCCCCTTCCCCACGTTTGCTGGCGTGCAAATACCACCGTGAGCTGCCCCGGCTTCCCCCCAAACTCACCCTGAGGGGTGCTGGGGGGACGAGGCTGTACCCCAGGGTGCCGAGATGGCACAGCCCCCGCTCTGTGCTCTTTAAACGCCGAGCCGGTGGGAAGGTGGCAGCGGCTCCCCGGAGTGGCGAGGGAAGTGGGGGGCACGTTTGCCAGTGCCGGGCGCGGGAGGTAATTAATGAGCATCCTGCGCTGGTCCCCGCTGCGCCTCCATCCCCCCCGGACCCTTCGGCCGGCGGCGCGGGTACCGCCTGCTCCTGCCGGAGCTGGGGGCCGGGGGACCTGGCGGCACGGGGCCTCGTTAATATTTTAGGAGCTCTTTTGTCCGCAGGGGATGGGGAGGCTCGTTCGCAATCGCCTTTCATCTCTGTGAGGCCTCCGCGCGGGCTCCAGCCTGTTATCTGCCGCCTCCTCACTGCTTCGCTACAGCTCGTTATGGGGCTTGGGTTGTTGTTTTTTTCTCCCTGGGAAGGGCTGGAAAAAAAGCCTGGCTGCTCCTGGCCAAAGGGCATCCGCCAGCCGCGCTGGCGGCAGCTGCTGGAGCATCCCCACTCGGCTCCTGCCTGCCTGCTGCCGTCCCTCTACCGCCTGCTCCGGGGCTGCAGCCCCTGCCCAGCCCGGGCTCTGCCAAGGGCTGGGGCTGGATGTGTCTCCAGTGGTCCCGGGGAGGGCTCGGAGGTGGCTATTGAACCTGGGCCCCTGTGGTGGCAGGGAGAGGGGGTTTGGGGGTCTGTGCGTGGTGTGCGTGTGTGTGTGGGCACTGCCTGCCTGTGCCATAGGTGGAACTGGGGGCTGTGCCAAGGGGTCCACTGAAACCCTGTGTGCCCTGTGGGGGATGCCCAGAGTGGCTGTGTAACTCCAGTCCTGGCACTTCCTGACTGGCTGGGATGGGGCAAAGCTGGGTTGGTGTGAGGAGGAAGAGGGTGATGAAGGAGCAAGTGTCTGATGGGGAAAATGAGGGCTGAGCTGTATTTCTGCTCCCCCTTTGAGTGCGAGCAAACTTGGGAGAGCAGAGGGTGCTCTGGGAAGAAATCTGGATCAGCCCTGGGGCTTTTTCAAGCCATGCCTATGGATGGTCCTCCCTTGAACCTCTCCTTCATCCTCTTCTTGCTCCTCTTGCCATCTCAGGCAATGCCTGGCTGTTCCCAGGTCCCACACTCGTGGTCTTGGACCCCTAGCCAAGTGTTGCTCGTGCTGCCCTTTCCTCGGTGCCAGTCCTATGCGATGGAGATGTGTGGGCTACTTGGGGTCTCCGAGGGGTCTGCAGTTGATCCCACATACACACAAAGGCATTACTGGGAACGGTATTGTCTTTCTCTCACTGACTGTGTCCATCCCCTGTGTCACAGAGGAACAACGCAACAAGACTCACCTTGTCCTGTAAGAAACACACCCCCACGCCCAGCCATGTCCCAGTTTGGGAATGGCTCTGGCAAGGACAAGACATGGTTATATACTTGTCTGTTCCACCAGAGCTGAACCTGTCTGTCTGTCCTTTTGCCCAAGCAAGAACTTGGATCCCCAGAGGAAATCTGACTGAAGCCCTTCAGGGGACTTTGCCAGCTGTGTCCTGTCAGGGCTGACAGCTTCTTCCCATGGGAAGGTCCTTCCCCACCACCCAGTGATGCACAACAGGCTTCAAAGCTCCTTCATCCCCCAGCCCAGCTGCAGGCACGCTGTTGGGGACTGCTGCTGTCCCTGGGGAAGTGGCATCCTCCCGGTGCTGGCACCAATGCCAGGTCACCCCAGCTGGCAGCCCAGGCTCAGGGACCACAGGGAGGGCTGGCGCCTGCGCTCAGGAAGGCGGTGAGCTCACGGGTTTAATTTTCTCAAGGCTTCGTTCGGCTCTGACATGTGATCCTCGCTACAGGAAGGACGCGGCGAATGCGTCGTCCCCCGGGGCTGGCTGGCTCGACCTTGTGGGAAGAGGTAAGAGCACAGCACGGCTTTTCCGCCCCGCTGGTGTCGCTTCCAACAGCAATTTAATATCTCCCTGATAACCCAGGCTGAGTTTCAGGCACCATTAAAAAAAATAAAGCATCTGCTGATAAAAGTCGATGTCCTCAGATGAGATCCCTAGTGTGGGTCTGCACAGCTGGCCCCACGCCATGGCTGCCCATCGCCAGCCCCAGCCCTGTCCTTGTCCTTTGGCAGGGACCTGATGCCCTCCTGGAGAGGCCAGCAAGACCGTGGGTGCTCCTGGTGCGGGGGCTGTCACCCCTGGGCTCTGTGCCCAGTGGGTGGGGAACATCCACTGTTCCCATCTAGGATACAGTGGGAGCTGTGGCAGCTCCAGCCCACCCCATGCCAAAGCTGCCATAGCTCCCCTCTGGCATTCCAGACATCCCTGCATGGTCCCACCCAGCTCTTGCCCCAGGGCAGATGTATGGTGGCTTTCTCCAAATAAAGGAAGGGCTGGGATGCTCCTGTTGGATATGCACAGCCCCACCTCGCTGTGGATCAGCACAGGCTGCAGGGATGGCACTCACGGTGGGTGGAGCAGGACTGGGGACGGGCTTGTCTGCCCAGGCATGACCCTCCAGGCTGGTGTGCTTCCTAGGTCTAGGTCTCTTATCATGGCTCTTTGGGGTCAGTACCCTGGATTCTGCTTGCCAAGCTCTCTTCTCCAGACTCGATTTCCCAGGATCCTTTCCATGGGCTCAATTCCCTGTGCTCACCTCTTTTTGCTCTCCAGGACCTCCTGAAGGGAGGTTCTTTGGGCATGGCTTACTGAGCACGGCTTGCTGGACATGGCTCTCCAGGCTTGGCTCCCAGGGTGTGGCTCTCAGGCTTGGTTCCCCAGGCACACCTTGCTGGAAGGCGACTCTCCAGGCTTGGGTTATCCAGGTACCATTTGCTCAAAGCGATTCTCCAGTCTTGGTTCTTCAGGAACACTTTGCTGGTGGTGTCTCCCCAAGTTCAGTTCTCCAGGTCCCCCTTGCTGGAGGTAACTCTCCAGGCTCGGTTCTCCAGGTCCCCCTTCCCAGAGGTGTCTCCCAGGCTCGATGTCTCGGTGGTGGTTCCCAGCCGGCTCCCGGGGCTCTCCCCATCAGCCCGGTGCCAGCAGAGGGCCTCCCTTACCAGCACAGCACCGACTGGAAATTATAAAACACATTATCTATTTGGCAAAACTTTGTGCAAGGACCAGGAAAAGGGCTGGAATCCGTTCTCCTCCAGGAGACCGGAGACAGCGTGTCCCCCCCCGGCTTCTGTTTTCAATGCCAGCACTCAGCCGCGTTAAAGCCGTGGGAGCGTTCGTCATTAAAATGGCAATTGCGGAGCCAGGCAATAAATTTAACATCATAAAAGGCTCTGGGAGGGTCTCGCTCATCTGTTGCTCTTCAAAGAAAAGTGTTAGTTGCTTCGGAAAAAAAAAAAAAATTGGGAAGAAACAGGTGAGAGGGGACGGGGTGGCAGCTCTCCCTGGCTCTTGGGGCGCTGCGGGGAGCTTGGCCGGGGAGAGGTGACCTTTTGGGGTGCCCATCGGGCTGGGGGTGCTGGAGCAGGGGGCACTGGGGCTGGGGCTCTTTCCAGCTGATGGGGTTTTCCTCTCTGGTCCACGTGTCGCAGCGGGATGAGCGGAGGGGAGAGGCTGTGTTGGGACCATCTCCCTTTGTGCGGGTGGGGTGCTCTGTCCCCCGTCACCAGGGGATGAGGGACACCCAGCAGGTAGGGCGACACCGGGCTGGGCTCCCTGCTCTGCCCTGCACCCCTGCGGCGCCGCTGGGTCCCCCCTGGGCTGGGACCACCCTGCCCCCGCCGCCAGCGGCCGCCGATAGCCATCATCTCCCAACGCCAGGCTCCGGCCGCCGGCGTCTGCCGGCAGAATTAGCCGTCGGATTGGAACCGTTCGCTAAATAATTCAGGAGAT
>VWZF01005256.1:56196-75876 GCA_013396755.1 Sclerurus mexicanus
TTCCCTGCTGCCAGGAAGGAAACTTTGGGCACCGTCCCCTGTCCGGCAGCCTGGGAGCAGCCGCCGGAGCACAGCCCTCGGCGGCTCCGGGAGCGGCAGATGCTCGGAGCTGGCGGGGATGAGGGGAGCGTGGAGGGCTGCGTGGGCACAGCCGTGTTCCAGCGCCGGTGGCCTCGTGTGGAGCTCTTTGTACCCGCTGGTGG
This sequence comes from Sclerurus mexicanus, assembly GCA_013396755.1. Classification (NCBI taxonomy): domain Eukaryota; kingdom Metazoa; phylum Chordata; class Aves; order Passeriformes; family Furnariidae; genus Sclerurus; species Sclerurus mexicanus. The sequence goes on from VWZF01005256.1 coordinate 56,400, forward strand.
GGACAACTGGACGGAGCTGGCCATGGAGCGGGGCCAGCTGGAGGGATATATCCAGCTCCAGAACTTCTTGGGGGAGAGACCCCAAGCGAGATGTCCCAGCTGGTGCCTTCAGCAGGAGGAAGGACCGGGGAGGGCGCAGGGGTGGCGCTGGGGTACGGGGCTGACCCCGACTGTCCCCGTCCCACCGGGCCACAAGGACACGGGGACGGGGCAGCGACACCCGGCAAAACGCCCCGGAATCCCGCCGATGGCAGGACACTCCGGGGACTGGCTCCCACCGTTCCCCCCCCTGCCCCTTCCCGGTCCCGAGCGCCGAGCATCCCCCTGCGGGCTGCGGGGCGGCGCGGAGCGGGGACGCCGGGGACCGCGGGGTGCCGGTGCCGTGCCGTGCCGTGCCGTGCGGTGCCGCCCGCGCCGCGATCGATCGGCATCNCGCGCCGCGCTGCCCCGAAGAGCCGGCCTGGAACGCCACGGCCGCGGAGCCGCTGGCCGGGGGAGGCGGAGGGAGGGCGGCCGGGCATGCACTGGCCACTGGGAACTGGGCACTGGGCATCGGGAGCTGGGCAGCGCATTGGGAACTGGGCAGCGCATTGGGAACTGGGCACCACACAGGGCACTGGGCACTGCACCAGGCACTGAGCACTGGGCACCACATTGGGAACTGGGCACTGGGCATCGCACTGGGAATTGGGCACTGGGCACCACATTGGGAACTGGGCACTGGGCACCACATTGGGAACTGGGAACTGGGCACTGGGCACCGCATGGGGAACTGGGCACTGCACCAGGAACTGGGAACTGGGCACTGGGCACCACACCGGGAACTGGGCAGGACACCGAGCAGGGCATTGCACTGGGCACCGAGCAAGGCACCGCACTGGGCATTGAACGGGAGAGAGAACTGGGCACTGAATGGGGCACTGCAGAGGGCACTAGGCACCGGGCAGGGCACCGCACTGGCCATTAGGCAGGGCACCACACCAGGCACTGAACGGGGCAAAGGACCAGGCACTGAATGGGGCACCACACAGGGCACTGGGCAGGGCACCACACTGGGCACTTAGCAGGGTGCTGAACAGGGCAAAGGGCTGGACACTGAACAGAGCACTGGATCAGGCACTGAACCGGGCAAACAGCTGGGCACTAAACTAGACACTGAGCAAGGCACCAGACCAGGCACTGAACGGGGCACTGGACCAGGTGTGAGAACTGGACTGGGCAAACAACAGAGCAATGAACTGGGAAAGCAATGGGGCAAACAACCATGTACCAGCCCAGACAAACAATTGTGCACTGAACCAGGCACCAGCCTGGGCAAACAACCAGACACTGGAGCAGGCACAGATTCAGGCACCAGACTGGGCACTTGAAGTGGGTATTGGACTGAACAAACGACTGGGCACTGAACAAGGCACCAATCTGGGGACTGAACCAGGTGCTGAACTGGCCAAACAACCAGACACCAGACTGGGGACTGGACTGGGCACTAAACTGGGTAACAGACCAGGCAAATTATGGAGCACTGAACCCAGCAAACAACTAGGCACCGAACCAGGTACTGGACTGAGCGAACAACCAGATACTGGAACAGGTATGGAACCAGGCACCAGACTGGGCACTGAACAGAGCACTAAACTTGGGTTTGAGCTGGGCACTGTACCAGGCACTGAACCAGGCAAACAACCAGGCACCGAACTGGGTAAACAACTGGGCACCAGACCTTGCACCAGGCTGGACACCAAACCAGGCACTGAAACAGGGACTGGACTGGGCAAACAACCAGGCACTGGGGCAAATGTGGAACCAGGCAGTGAATTGAGCACTGAACTGGGTACCACATCAGGCACAGAGTAAGGCACTCTACCAGGCAGCGAACCTGGCACTGAACCAGACACCAGACTGGGCATTGAACTGGGCACTGGACTGAGCAAACAGCTGGGAACTGAACTGGGCACTAAATGGTACAAGCAGGCACAGAACCAGGCACCAGACTGGTCACTGGACTGGGCATGGAACTGGGCACTGGACTGGGCAAACCACTGGGCATGGGACCAGGCACAGAACTGGGCACTGTGCCAGACACTGCTGCAGTGGGCACAGATCTGAGGATTGAACCAGGCAAAGGACTGGGCACCAGGTCAGGCAATGCTGTGCTGGGCACTGATCTGGGCATCAAACCAGGCAAATAACCAGGCACTGCATCAGGCAGTGCTGGTCTGAGCACTGAACCAGATACCAAACAGGGCAGAGCTATGATGGCACTGAATCAGACACTTAACCAGGCACAAAACCATGCTGGGCACCATTCTGGGCAGCACCATTGCTGCACCAAACTGGGTACTCCCACACCAGACACTGAGTGGGGTACTGAACGAGGCACAATGTCAGACAGCACCACACCAGCACCAAACTCATTTCGGCCACCACAGGGGGCACCATGGCAATGAGTGCTGCACTGGGCTCCACTGTGCCAGACTGTCCTGTCCTGTCCTGCAGCAGTGCCCTACCTCAACACCCAACATCCCACACCACTGCTTCCACACTGTGCCACTCCAATCCCACCCTGGCACCCTCCTGCTACCCAGTGTGACACCAGGCCAGGTGCCTGCCCTGTGCCCTGCTGCCCGTCACATTTGCTCCCTGGCAAGGGGCACATGTGTCCTGCCAGGACACCAACACCACAGCTCTGTCCCCTTGGCACCCATAAGGGACACCCACCCAGTGTTGCCACCCTGAGACCCTGTTCCCGAAGGTGCAAGTGCCACCCACTGCCATGGTTAACCAGGTGCAGCAGCAACAGGTCTGCCCTCCCTGGGCTGCCAGGAATGGTAGAACAGAACCCCGCTGCCCTCAATGCCCTTGGGATTTCAGGGAGGGGACCAACCCGCAGAGCTGGGGGCTTCACCTGGCTTTATCCCAGAACAGCCAGGCCCGTGGTCCCCCCAAATGCCCACGGTGCAGCTGCAGGAGGGTTGCCAGCTCGCGTTATTTCCGCGATAGCGCCGGAATATGCCCAAACACTGCCTCCATTATCCGCTCCCGGGCTCCCGGCACAAGCGGGAGAGTGACCCGAGCGTGTTTTGAAACGCAGCCCTGGCGCTAGGTACACAGCCCGGCAGCTCTGCTTACCACGGAAACGCTCGGCCGGGCTGGATAGAGCAGCTTTTGATGGTGTGGGTGTCGCTCCCGGAACCCGCCCGCTGCTCTCGCCTCAACCGCTTCGCAAGCGGCGACGCACCGAGGGGGGAACCAGGGCTGGAAGAAGCTCGGGTGAAATCCCCTCCTAGGGAAGGTCCTGCTGGAGGGGCCAAGCTCCAGATGGGTGTTGGGAGAGCCCCGGTGATGTGGCTTTCTAAGCATCCTTTGTGGGAAAGACGAGGCAAGGGGATTTTTAAGGGTTTAATGCCATGGCATTGGGAACTTCAGAGGATGGTTTTAAGGAGCAGTGAGATAATGCTCTCAGGCACGTGGTGGGATTGTTGGAGTTGTCCTGTGTGGGGCTGGGAGCTGGACTTGATCCTTGTGGGTTCCTTCCAATGCAGGCTATTCCACGATTCTTTGAGTAGCTGGAGGGACCAGGAGACGGAGAAGTGCTGGGAGCGGCAGGAAAGGGGGGGAGCGGGGGCTCCCAGGATGGGTTCAGAGCTTTGAAGCATCTGTTCCCACTGACAGAGCACAAACCTGAGCTGGCATCACTCATCTTATGGATGCCCTCTACCACTCCCCGGGGGCAGCAGTGCCCTTCCATCCCTGGGGCAGGCAGGGGAGGCTGGCATAGGCTGGCTGTCCACGCAGGACTGTGCCAGTGCCCTGGCAGTGTGGGAGGTCCCTATGGGTCATCTATTGGGTAATACTGTGTGTGACCAGTCTGCTCAGGAAGAAGGCAATGGGTGACAGACAGCAGGCAGTGAGGGGGGGCTAGAGGGTCCCAAGGATGGGTGGGAGCAACCCAGATGTGCCATCATCACACACGCTGGGGCTGGGGGAAGCAAAGCCAAAAGCTCTGGGTGGCTGGGGATGTGACTCAGTTTCCCCACACAGACACAGACAGGGGGCCCAACTGCCCCTTCCCGCTGGCTGGGAGGCTGGTGGCAGTGGTGGCAGTGGTGGCAGTGGCAGTGGTGGCCGTTGGGCTGGCAGCAGGCGGTTGCAGAGGCTTCCTGTTTCTGCAGGATCCGGCTGGCATTGTGCCGCACAGCGAGGGGGGCAGAGCCTCTTCTTGCACCTGCCCAGAGCATCTGCTAGGGAGAAAATCTCCATGGCAACTCTGCCGGTTCCTCCATCCCTGTTCCATGGGGGACAGGGCGCTCTGCCTCTGCCTCCCCCACACAGCTGGGATGTCCCCATGGTGGGCACAGGCCACTGGTGCCCTGGGAGATGGGCTCTGGGAAAGGACAGCTTTGCAGCAGGGCAGCCCCTTGCCAGGGAAGCTGCTGATCCCTCCCTGTGGGGGCTCCAGGTCTCAGACCACCAGTGATGGGAGGTGTGATCTGGGTTTCACCAAATTTAGGGGGCAGTTCTCTACTTTGCTCCCAGTTTCAGAGAAGGCAGATGGTTTCCCATCTTCCCTGACACATCCCATCAGGACACACCAAACCTCTCTGCACCTCAGCTGGAGGTTTGCCCTTTCCAAAGTGGGGAGTGGGGGAATTTTGGGAAGGTGGTAAGAAATCCAATGGGATTGGGGACTCCTGAGTCTAGAGCTAGCTGTGAGCCTGGACACAGATTCTAATTCCACATCCTTCATCTGGACATCTGGACATGGCGGTTGTTGACCATGATGCAGACCCCTGGCATCTCCCCCTCACCTTGTACATGTGCAGGGGAAGAGATGGGAGCTGCTCTCTTGGGCATGGAGGTCCTTGCTTGTCTGGTGTGCCTTGGGAAGCTGAGCAGTGTCAGCCCCCTCAGCCAGAGCCTACAAACCCTGAGCACCCATCACCTTGCTCTGCCCAAGGGGCTCTTTGAGGGACTGCGAGTCTGGACTCCATGTGGGCACTGGAAGGGGCCAGGGAGGAGGTAAAGGGGGTGGCTTTCAGTGAGACTGGAGAGAAAAAGGAGGAAAATGCAACTGGAAGAGTTGTAGAGACTCCTGACATCCTCTGGCCCTGCCATTTGTACAGCCACTGAGGGAAATGCTGCTGGGTTTTCTTTGAGGGCCGGAGTGACTCAGTGTCAGCAAACTCTCTCCTGGTTCCAGGAGTGACTGGGCTGCTGGGGGATAACCCCACCTGTCCAAAGGCCACCAGTACCAGCAGTCCATCCAGGCACCAGCATGGCTGGTGACACCTCTTTTCCTCCTTTCCCCTGACCTCCAGACCCCTGCTCCATCCCTGGCCTCCTCACTGAGCACCTTCCCGAATCAGGGCATTCAGGCAACCACTCAGCTGCTGGAAACCCACAATTTTCAAGGGGAAAGCAAATTGCAGTGCCAAGGAATTGAATGTGAGGGCATCCCAGTCCTCGCTCTGGGTTAGGGTAGGAGCACCTGCCAACTGCAGACAGATCATTCCACTTAAACAGGATGCCCCAAGGTTTCATTTCTGCAGCCAGGATGCTGCCAGTCACTGCACCAAGAGGAAGTCTCTGACCCAGAGGGTTTCCAGAGGAAAGATAAATTTTGGGATGACTGAAGGAATGGCCTCTGTGTTTTATAAAGGTGGGAAACTGAGGCATGGGATGATTTAGGGACTCAGTCAAGCCATGTGTGACAGAATGCAGATGGCCCGAATCCCAGGCTCTTTTCTGAATTGCTGCTGAATTTTCCCAGAGGCAAAAAATAGCAATTTTGGATTGCCTCTGAAGCACCCGTTGAGGATACTGAGCCCCCAGGAAGGAGGGAGCAGTCAATGGAATGGATCCCAGGGCACCAATCAGAGCGTGGGGAGATGGTCCACGTTGGGGGGAGCAAGGGACAGAGGTGATGAAAGGACAAGGGGGAACAGTTTCAAACTAAAAGAGGAGAGATTTAGATTGAATGTTAGGAAGAAATTCTTCCCTCTGAGTGTGGTGAGGCCCTGGCACAGGTTACCCAGAGAAGCTGTGGCTGCCCCATCCCTTGAATTGTTCAAGGCCAGGTTGGCCAGAGTTTGGAGCAACCTGGTCTAGTGGAAGATGTCCCTGCCCATGGCAGGGAAGTTAGAACTGTATGATCTCTAAGGTCTCTTCCAACCCAAACCAATCTGTGGTTCTGTGGTGTCCTCCTCAGGATCATGTTGGAGATGGATATTTGGGATGATCCATGAAAGACAGCGAGTGTCACCAGTGAGATCTCTGTGGAGAATCTGCTAGGGCACATAGCAGTCCCCTTCCTGGAGGTCGTTCATGCCTGGAGAGCTCGGAGCAGTCTGTACAGCCTGCCGGTGCCATGTGCAGGTAGGGTCCCACTTGTGCCAGTCTCTGTGCCCATCCCCAGACTGGCCCTGGAATGTGCGGTGACCAAAGCAGCACCAAAGCATCACTTCTGGGATGAGGATCAGCTGCTCTGGGAGCCATAAAACTGACCTGTAGCCAGGGTATTACTCGAAAGAAACTGGTTTCCACCTCTGGGCAGCAACTGCACCTTCCTGGGAACCTTGCGGTGGGCTCCAGCTGGGTACTGGGGACCAGGTGACCCTTTTCCTGGCTGCCTGTGGGACTTGTGTGCTCTCAGCCCAGCTTTGTCCCTATCCCAGCTTATGTGCCAGGTGGTGGAAGATTTTGGCCTTTGCTGCTTGTTGAGAATTGCCCATGTGTGAAGATAAAATGGAGGGAATGTCACGTCCTGGCGCTGCCGTCTCCAGGAGCGGCCGAGGGGGCTGGGACGTGCTGGAGGTCAGCACGAGGAGCTGTGATGGGCTGAGCTTATCGACTTCACCGCTCTCAGACATCATCTGTGTGGTTCATGCTGAGCAAAAGGACCCCAGTGCTGTCTGAACCCCAAACCCCCTTTCGGAGGATTGTGTCCTCCTGGCCCGCTGTGCCTGGACAGCAGTGGAAGTCCGCAGTCAGCTGTGGAGGTCCCATCCTTGACAAGTGCTGGACTTCTCAGGTGGATCTGAACTGGGCAATTAGTGCTCTTGAAAGCAAGAGGTTCCATGAGCTGCCTCACTGGCACCTGTGGGGTGACTGGTGTCCTCACTTAGTGCTGTGACAGGACTCCAGGCCGGGAGGAGCCTGAATGCTTTGGACCTGGGCAAATGCTGGACAAAATGTGCTCATCCCCCCGATTTGGACCGGAATCTGCTATTTTCGTCGCTGTGACCTAATGGTCTGTAGGTGCCTTTGAAAATAGCCCGAGGGCGGCCGCAGGGGCTGGGTTTTAGCAGCACTCCCGAACCTGAGCCGTGATGGAACAGCACCACAGTCCCACAAACCAGGGCAGTTCGGCAGAGAGCCGAGGGACTGAAACCGGTGCATGTGGAGAGAGGGAAAACTCTTGATCCAGAGCCTGCCAGAGCTCTGGGTCATTGCAGAATGTGAGAACAGGAAAAGGTGGCAGAGTCCGAGGGGACGGTGCTGAAGTCATCGGTGTTAAAAATGGCACCAAAATCAGCCTTTTTCCTGTGTAATAATTTGGCTGGATTGAAATTGCTTTTCCTGATGGCAGCCAGCCCCTTTAGGGGTTAACTGCAGCCCTGCTGAGAGAACTATAAAAGGTGTTTCCGAAATATTTCCACTGCCCCGTTGGTTTTATGGCCAGGAAAGGCAGGGCAGGCCCGCCTGGGCAGCGGGGTGCTGCCGGATGGACTTGCAGATGGAAATCAGGTTCGGAAAAGCAAGCAGGGATTCCAGGCTGTACATTGGGAAAGTCACCCAACAATGGGGATGGATACAGGAAGGGATCCTCCATTGATGCACCCCCGATGCTCTGGGGGTGATGAAAGCTCTCTCTGGCTCAGGGGACAGTGTGAGGCTGCTCAAACAGAAGTGACGGAGTCACCTTCAGGTTGGGTGAGCCTGTGGAAAGGATTGGGTTTTGGGGATTGTGGAATCACATTCAGTCAGCCTAATTCCCCCACCCTTGCCCAGTGTGGATGGCTGGGACCTTTGTAGGCCTCAAACGAGGGAGAGGTACCTCACCCTGCTCATGGTGGACCTCAAGGGCGCAGTGGGTAGAGACACAGATTTGCAGGTCTGAAGGCCACAGGAGATGCCATGACGCTGCCTGGGTGCTCCGTGTGCTCTGGGCAATTTGACTTCATCCATGTGCCCTGTGGTTGGGCTTGGACACATGAAAACATTGAATCATTGAGGCTGGAAAAGCCCTCGAAGATCATGGAATCCAACCATTCCCCCAGCACTGACAAGACCACCCATGTCCCCACGTGCCTCATCCACACGGCTTTTGAACTCTTCTGGGGATAGCAACTCCACCACTTCCCTGGGCACCCTGTTCCAATGCCCAACCACCCTTTCAGGCAACAAATTTTCCCTAATATCCACTCTAAACCTTCTCTGACACAACTAGAGGCTACTTGTTCTTGTGCTATTGCTTGTTCCCTGGGAGAAGAGGCCGACGTCCACCTGGCTCTACCCTCCTGTCAGTGGGTTGGAGAGAGTGAGAAGGTCCCCCTTGAGCCTCCTTTTTGCCAGGCTGAGCCCCGCCAGCTCCCTCAGCTGCTCCTCATCAGACCTGTGCTCCAGACCCTTCCCCAGCTCCATTCCCTTCTCTGGACATGCTCCAGCCCCTCCCTGTCTTTCTTCTTGTGAAGGGCCCAAAGCTGAAGAGCAACCTGAGGGACACAGAGGGTGCTGGCCATTGGTGTGCTGGCCATCCCAAAAAGCCTGTTGCAGAGAGCATGGCCAGCACCAAGTTTTGCTCTGGCCCACGATGAACGTGCCAGACATTCCCTGCTGCCTGATCTCTCCTTTCAGCCACCCCCAGCACTGGTGCTCACGCTGTGCCTGCTCCTCTCCAGCTCTCCTGTGCAAGCCTTGGCTCCCCTCTTCCCCGTGCTTCCAGGCCAGGTTTCCAAGTGCTTTATGCTTAAGCTCAGGCCCAGAAATTTGTGTCCAGGCTGCAGCAAAGAAACAGCAGCCAAGTCTGATTTGGGCAAAAAGCAGATTGAATTCCCTGACCTGTGAAGGCAGGACCTGAAACAGGAAAGCAGCCATGGGGTCGCCTCTCCAAAGCAATGCTGAGTTTGCGGGGGTGTCCTGGGGGGACCAGCTGGGTCAGTGGCTGGGTGGGTTCTGATCACCTCTGGACCTCAGAAGGGGCATCCCGAGGTTAGGGATAAGTGAAGTAAAGATGTTTTTTGCTGGGGTTTCTGCCACATGTGTGTGGGGCTGACAGGAGCCAGCACTCAGTGGCCAGGCTGGCCTGGCCGAGTTGAGGGGAGTTTTTATTTTCACTCTGTGCCTTTCCTTGCTCTCAGAAGTAATGAAATGCAGGAGCAAGCATTAATGCACCATTAAGACTGCAAATTTCAGCACGCAGCCATCAGGAAATGCAAATATTCGGGTCTACTGTCAGCACTACCTCTGCCGTGACAGCGGAGGAAGGGGCTGGCATGTGTCTGACCTTTGCTACCAGGATGAAATCCCTGGTGATGCTCAGCTGCTGGCTCTCACCTCCCTCCCTGAACCCTTTGAACCCTTCATCTTCTCCCACCTATCCCTGGGCTCACCCCCCCACCAGCACTGAGGTGAACAAGGAGGAAGGGGGTGGCACGAGGGGGTGTTTGAACTCATCTGTGCCCTGTCCATGGAGGGTCTCACGCTCCTACTTGAGGTTTGGGATACTCCCAGAGGGCTGGGGGAAGGCAAACTGTGCCAGGGCTATTTAGCCTGTGCAGGGATGTGCCAGTCCTCAGGTCACTGAGGATCACAGCCTGAGGAANGAGAGAGTGAGAAGGTCCCCCTTGAGCCTCCTTTTTGCCAGGCTGAGCCCCGCCAGCTCCCTCAGCTGCTCCGCATCAGACCTGTGCTCCAGACCCTTCCCCAGCTCCATTCCCTTCTCTGGACATGCTCCAGCCCCTCCCTGTCTTTCTTCTTGTGAAGGGCCCAAAGCTGAAGAGCAACCTGAGGGACACAGAGGGTGCTGGCCATTGGTGTGCTGGCCATCCCAAAAAGCCTGTTGCAGAGAGCATGGCCAGCACCAAGTTTTGCTCTGGCCCACGATGAACGTGCCAGACATTCCCTGCTGCCTGATCTCTCCTTTCAGCCACCCCCAGCACTGGTGCTCACGCTGTGCCTGCTCCTCTCCAGCTCTCCTGTGCAAGCCTTGGCTCCCCTCTTCCCCGTGCTTCCAGGCCAGGTTTCCAAGTGCTTTATGCTTAAGCTCAGGCCCAGAAATTTGTGTCCAGGCTGCAGCAAAGAAACAGCAGCCAAGTCTGATTTGGGCAAAAAGCAGATTGAATTCCCTGACCTGTGAAGGCAGGACCTGAAACAGGAAAGCAGCCATGGGGTCGCCTCTCCAAAGCAATGCTGAGTTTGCGGGGGTGTCCTGGGGGGACCAGCTGGGTCAGTGGCTGGGTGGGTTCTGATCACCTCTGGACCTCAGAAGGGGCATCCCGAGGTTAGGGATAAGTGAAGTAAAGATGTTTTTTGCTGGGGTTTCTGCCACATGTGTGTGGGGCTGACAGGAGCCAGCACTCAGTGGCCAGGCTGGCCTGGCCGAGTTGAGGGGAGTTTTTATTTTCACTCTGTGCCTTTCCTTGCTCTCAGAAGTAATAAAATGCAGGAGCAAGCATTAATGCACCATTAAGACTGCAAATTTCAGCACGCAGCCATCAGGAAATGCAAATATTCGGGTCTACTGTCAGCACTACCTCTGCCGTGACAGCGGAGGAAGGGGCTGGCATGTGTCTGACCTTTGCTACCAGGATGAAATCCCTGGTGATGCTCAGCTGCTGGCTCTCACCTCCCTCCCTGAACCCTTTGAACCCTTCATCTTCTCCCACCTATCCCTGGGCTCACCCCCCCACCAGCACTGAGGTGAACAAGGAGGAAGGGGGTGGCACGAGGGGGTGTTTGAACTCATCTGTGCCCTGTCCATGGAGGGTCTCACGCTCCTACTTGAGGTTTGGGATACTCCCAGAGGGCTGGGGGAAGGCAAACTGTGCCAGGGCTATTTAGCCTGTGCAGGGATGTGCCAGTCCTCAGGTCACTGAGGATCACAGCCTGAGGAAGAGGAAGAGAAAGGCTGCAGGAGCCCTTACTGCAGCTGGCGAGCACTGCCTGTTCCACCTCACAATTGTACTGTGTGTTGCTGGCAGGGACCTGCTTTTCCATAAATTTGGGTGGAAGGGAGAGCTTGGCAGAGCCCTGGGCTGCAGGAAAGGATTTACGGCTGCTCTGGCTGCTCTGCGTTCTCCTTGCAGGGGCTCCTACAGAAATGCCCCGTGGGAGGAGGAGGAGGAGATGGACGAGCGAGCCCACGCTGGCATGCAGCCAGGGAACAGAGTCCCAGACAGCACAGGATGAGAGGAGCATGGGGGCTGGAGAAAGCAGAATGAAGAGGGACATCCTTGGTTCACCTACATCTCTGGTGACCATGGGCTGGGAGAGCTGGGGCAGCCTGGGAAGGCTGGGGCAGGGGTAATAGGGGGGACCCCCACGCTGGGCTGAAGGTGTGTTCAGCATTGGAATGACTGGACACTGAGACTTCCAACAGTGGGGAAATGGTGGGGAGTCACCTCATCCACCTCTGGGAAGCTGATGACACCTTTGAGCTCAAGCCTGGCCAGGTGCCACAGGCCCCTGGAGCATCTTGGGGCCCCTGGAGCACATCATCCACCAGAGCACCTCAGACAGGGCCACCAGCTGCTGCGGGTCCCTGTGGTGAGCACCATTCTCCTCGAGAAGGTAACAGCTCCCTTCTAGGCATGTGTTTGCTGACAAGTAATGGGTTTCCACCACCAGCCCATTGCCTCCTGGCTGGGGGTTCCAGGCAGTGCCCCCAGCTTGGGCAATGCCCATCTGTGTATCCCTCTTGGAAGACATCAATCCCAGGAAGCAACTGGGCGGGGTCACAAGGATGAAAACATGCTCTGATAGCTCCAGTTTGCTCTGGGTTATCTGAGGTCATGAGCTGTGCTGCCCCAGACTGCTGGGAAAAGACCATTTTCCCTCTTTCTGCCGAGGTTTGAGTTTTCCAGGCAGCCTTAAGCAGCGCTGGAGCTTTCCCAGAGATGCCTCGTGGCTCTGCATTCTTCCTGTCTCCCCTGCCTGCTCTCCTTAACTCAAAACAAGAGTAGCTCGAGGAGGGAGACGCATCCCAAACGTCCCTCCTCTCTCCTTCACAGTGAGCACAAAATAGGTACCGGCCACATTTCCAGATGGGAACGTGAGGCCTGAGGATGGATAAAGAGTTTTCTAAGGCTTCGGAGCAAGGTGTGGACAGCGCTGAGAATAGCATCGCGAAATCTCAACTGCCAAGCCCTTAGCCTAACCAGAAGGTTATTCTTCTTCCCTTATGCTCATACATATCCATTAGGATGAGACCATATGTGTGAGATGTAGATGAATTTCTTTCCTCTTGACAAGTCCAGTTGGTCTTCCTAGGTAAGGAGATGGTGGTCTGTTCCCATCCAACTCCAGGCTGGCTCTTTGCCGTGATTTCTTGGGTTGTGTCTGCCCCGGAAGAAATGGAGCTACAAGTCGGAGCTTTAGGCCTAGCTCTTCTCCACACCCTGGGGCTTTTGATTCCAGACATCCCTGGGGGGCTGTGGGGGTGTCCCCTGAGTGTGGGGAGTGCAGGGAAGCTTTCAGCAGAGAGCAGCCAGGTGGGATAGGGCAGAGGGAAGGGCTCCTGGCTGGTCCCAGTAAGGACCTGTGTTCCCAGTCAGGTCACAGAATGCTTCCTAGAGATGAGCTGCCTTCTCCCACAGCAGGAGCAGCAAGGGCACCCCAGTGCTGCTGCTCTTCAGGTGGCTGCACCAGTTGTCTCCTGAAATACCTCCAAGGGACCATTGCACATCTCAGCTCGCCCAAGAACTGGATGCTGCCCTTGTAGCTGAACAAAGGTGTTGAAGGGTCCCTTGAAGTTAAACAAGGAGATCTTGGAGGTTTTAGGTGATTACAGACACACATCCAGTTGTTGCTTAGCCCCAAAGCTTCCTGTCTGGAGGAAGAATGGTCTGGACATAAAGGGGTCCTTCTGATATCTCCCAATCCATTAAAGGATGCAAATCAACACAGATCCAGGATGATGATGGATGGGGTTTAGGTGATCAGAGCAGGATAACTTCCTACACCCATAGAGTCATCTCTGACAGCTCCTTTCAATACATGGATCATGTGTCACTGCTGGTGTCTGTTACGGGCAGAGAGGAGTGTGGGGGGTTCAGGGCAATGCTCCAGTGTGTGAGGGGTGTCAGGGGGTGATTGCTCCTCAGGTCTAAGGTGAGGGAGCTGGGCAAGGAGACCAGCTCGAGCAAAGAAGGCAGCCTTTGAGAGTCATAGAATCAGAGAATCATAGAATCCTGAAGGTTGGAAAAGACCTCTAAGAACATCAAGTCCAACCGTTAACCCAACACCACTGTGTTCACCACTAACCCATGTCCCCAGGTGCCACATCCACACATCTTTTGAACACTTACAGAGATGGTGACTCCACCACTGCCCTGGGCAGCCTGTTCTGATGCCAAAATCCTTTCTGCAAGGAATGGTGTGCGTGGCTCACCTCCACAGTGTCTTGGCCAAGGCTGAGCTGCAGCGGCATTGATGGGAAGAGGGGATGTGAAACGGAGGGACATGTGAGGTGTGATCTCACAGTGGAGGGACCCACCATGTGCATGTTGTCAGAAGCCTCATGACCGTGGGAGGTAACAGGGCACCACCTGTTCTCCTGTGCCCACGGGCATTGCTGGCTGGTGGCCCTTGTACACCAGTGTGTCCACAGGGATGCTGCCATGAGCCAGGCCTTATGCCCCACACTCCAGGCTTCTCCATGGCCTTCCATAAAATACAGACATGTTCAGGTGACACTCACCAGCGTCCTCAGGATCCCAAATCCCTGCTGTCTCCTGAAGTTGTATGTGCAACACCTGAGTGCAGGATCATGGGGCTCGCATGCTGGGCAGTAGGCAATGACCTGGCTGCCACACTGGCCAGGAGGAGGCCAGCCCAGTTTTCACCATCATTTCTCCGAAGCTCCTGATTCAAGTCTGCCCAAAGTAGCTCTTTCCCTAAGTAACCTTGATATTTCCAGCGGAAACCACATAACTTGCATGTCTGTTTTTAAAGTTGGGGTTGCCCTGACCTTTCTGTGTCTCCTTGTTTGTGTGGACAGGCAGAAGAGGTTTGGAAAGCCCCATCCAGCCCCACAGTCCTGGTGGTGAAGGTTCGTGAGAAGGGACACATGGAGTAGGTATCCTCCTATCCCAGGTTCTGATACTGAAGGGGTTGGGACTGGATTTGAGGTGACAACACAGGGCTGGCCGAGGGGTGAAATGTGGGAGGACATGAGTGGGGCAGCAATACGTCCCTCTGGAGTATGGCTTGCTCTGCATTTCAGCTCCCATCTGAAGGGCAACATCCTGTTCTGAGAACGGTTGTTTTTGTGCCACTGGTGTCTTCCCAGGCCTGGCTGCTGAGCAGCAGCTCGGGGTGATCCAAAAATCCACAGACACCAAGAAAGCTCTGGTGTTGATGTGACCCAGGACCAGTGTCCCCTGCCTGGCCACGCACCGTGGCACTTGCCTGTCCCTCTGTCCTTGGCACGGCTCAGGCACTGCTTCCATGACCCCCAGCAGCAGACACAGGCAGCAGGATGCACCGGGAAGGGAAGGGATGGGATGGGAGTGTGCCGCCGTGCCCCAGCCCCGTGGCTGCCCGCCCTGCCTGCGCAGGCAGATGGCTTTTGCAGGGCGCTCCGGATGTTGGAGCCAGGCTATTTTGGACCACGTGGGTGTCTGAATTCCAGGCGAATCCCCGGCTCAAAAAAAAAAAATAAAAAAAAAAATCCCAACGCCTGCCAGGGTCCCCGGAGGTGGAAACGCTGCAGCTCGAGTGTCCTCGTGGTTCTGCTGCTGCCTGGCACGTAGGCGTGACTGTGGCTACAGCCCACCCGGCCCCATGGCACAGACCCGCTGTGCGCACTCGCCCTTCCCCTGGCAAAGGCTGGGACACCCGGGTGGCTGAGGTGTCCCCGGGCACCACGTGAGCAGCCCCTCATCCCCCTAGAAGAGCTGGTTTGGGTGGGGGTCTGGCTGTGCCTCCCTGCTGCAGGCTGGGGGATGCTCGCCAGCCCCCAGGGCTCCCCACGCCGTGCTCCCTCCTCGCTCCGCTGTGCCTGGGTGGGAGAGGGCAGAGGGAAACCGGCTTCCTGCCCTTCTCCCAGCCGCCAGCGCTGCGTATGTTTGCTTTGAGGCCCGGGTCCCTCCTGCCAGGACATTCCCGGGCAGCGGCTGCTGCCGTTTGCACAGGAGCCAGGGGGACAGCCTGGACCCTCCCGGCCACAAGGGCCAGTGCCACATGCCTGTCCTGCCCCCGCAGCCCCTCCCAGAGCACCCCAGGAACCCACGCTGTGCTCCCACGAGGGATGTGAACCATCCAGTGACCCCGTGGGCAGCAGAGGCTTGTGTCCCCCCGCCCCCATCTCTTTCCAGGAAGGGGTGACCAGTCCCTGCATCACTGTGTCATGTCCCCAGGAAGTGGGGCCAGTGCGTCCAGCGTCCGCCATGTGGGAGACAGCTGGGGTTAAAAATTAACACAGACAGACCTCAATGAAGGGGCAGCAGGGGCCGGTGGAGGGATATGTGCTGCCGAGGGACCCCTGTGCTAGGACTCAAGGATTGTGCAGCTGGTAAGGTGGGAACTTCCATGGCCCCCAAACCGGGGGACAAAGGGCTGTGGTGTCCCCTCACCTTGGCTGGGCACAGACAGAGCCCTGCCCTGCCGAGGCAGCCAGCCAAGCATGATGGTGGGTCACTCTGCCCCATGCTCTCAGAGTTTGGCACCCAAAAAATGCTATCTGCTCCAACTCTGCCTTCCAGCACCATCAGGGCCAAGGGGTTTGTACCAACCTGAGCCCAGCTTTCCAGAGTGGGGGGTGTGTCTCCTGGCAGAGCATCCAGAGGACCTTGTCCAGCTTGCCACTGCTGGATCCCACCAGGTTCCCCCATCCAGCCCCCTCCCCAAAATCAGGAATGTTGCCGAGGTCTGGGGTTCCTGGTGCATCTGGCTGGATTTGAGTCCCCTCCACCAGGAGACACCCCACAGCCTGCATGGAGGAGGTGACAAAGGAGTGCCATTTCTGTAACCCACTTGGATGGCAGTGGCCAGGCTGGGGGAATTTGGGGTTGGGAGTTTTGGAGGTGTGTTTTTGCTCCAGGGGCTGTTGGGACATGTGTCCCATTCATGAAGCCTTGGTAGTCCTCCAGATTTTGCCCCACAATGCCCCACTGCCACCCAGGGGACACATGGAAGTGTGTGACCCCCATCACCACTGCAGGGTCAGGCTGCCCAGCATCACCTTCATGTCCCATGTCCTTCCCCGGTTATTCCTGGCTCCCCATCTGGAGCCAGGCAGAGGTTCTGGGTTTGCTCCCTGACTTGGGAGGGGGCATGCAGACCCCACTGTTGGAGCCCAGTGGCTCTGGCAGGCAGACAGCAGGGCCACCATCACTCTTTTATGACAGGCTTCCACCCTGCCCTCTTGCCGTCTGTCCCCATCCCCTGTCCCCTCTATCCTTGTGCCCTGTGTCCTCCATCCCTGGCACCATCATTCTGCAGCCCTGTCTCTCTCCCTTCATCCCTGTCCCATTTGCCTTTCATCCTTGTCCCCATTCCTCTCACTCTTCAACCTTGCTTCCTTCACCTTCCATCCCTCTCCTTTTGCCCTCCCTTCCTGTCCCATTTGTACTTCCATTCTCATCCTCATCATCCTCCATCCCTGTCCCCCTTGCCCTCTACCCCAACTCCTCTGCCCTCCATTCTCATCCTCCTGTGCCCCACAGTCCCCAGCACACCATGGGAAAAGGCTCCAGTAGCAGGATGGAGCCTCATGTTCTTCATCCCCAGCAGGATGCCCTTGTCCCCTTGGGCCGTGGGGGTACTGGGGGACCCTCCTCTGGATCTGAGGGTGTCCCTGGGGCTGGAGCACTGGGAGCTGGGCAGGGGGAATGCTGGGGATTCTGGAGGTTTGCTGGGGAGCACTGGGTTGGAGCTCCAGCTTTGTTGCTGCCAACAAGGCCCTACTTGGCTTTGTGCCTCAGTTTCCCTCCTCTTTGGGGATTCTAGTCCTCAATAATGGCAATTTCTGCTCACAAAAGTTTTCCAAATACTCTGACAACTGAAGTGCTGCTGCATTTGAGGATCTTCAGTGGGTGGCAAACTCCAGGTGCCACCGCCACAGGCTGTACCTTGGCAGAGGGGACATCAACACCCTGCAGCTCCTGGTGGCATCGGAGGGTGGGTCAGGTCCTTAAAAATAGCCAAAAACAGGCAAAGGAAACACGCTTGGTGAAGTCCACCTGGGCGAGAGATGGTGTTGTATGCTGGGCAGTGTCACCAGCTGTGGTGCTATCCCTTCTCCCATGTCACTGGTGTCACCCTCATCCTGCGCACCTGGCACGAGGCTCCTCCGCTCATTTTTTTGGGAAGGGGTGAGAGGCTGAACTGTGGAGGGAAGCAGGAGGGGAGTGCACTGGGATGGCAAGCAGAGGAGTTGAAGGGGTGCCCAGGAGGAGGGGGCAGTGCCCCCCTACCATCGCTGCCGCCCAGGAGGCAGATTTTTTTTTGGGAAGCCAGAGCATCTTCACAGCACCCGCGGTTGCAAATCCCAGTGGCTAAATATGCGAGAGGCACATAATTAACGAGACGTGGATCAAATACAAACAGCGCATCCGCGCCTCTCGCCCCCCCTCCCCTCCTCCCGCCCCATCGCAGATTTTTTTGTTTCATTTCGAGGCGGGAGCGGGGTGGGAAGAGATTTCGCATTCCTGTGAAAAAAAAAAAAATCAACGGCAACACAAACCCAGTTTCATTTTTGTCAGGGTTTCTGCTTTTGAGAGGGTTTGGGTATTTTGCTGGCAACCGAAAAGGCTGCGGGAATTGGGGGTGGTGGGTTTTTTTTGGGCTGTTTGTCCCTGGAAAGCTGCTCTCGGCTGAGGAGTGGGGATTTAAGCAATTTTTTTTTTAAACTTCCAATTTTTCAGTGCCCACCGCTCAGAGGGGAAAAAAAAAAAGCCAACAACAACTCTCCCCCTCAGCAGCAAAAAATCCTGTCAAAAAGTTGAGCAGGAAACTTCTGGGCCAAGCCTGTTCCATCCCCCGCGAGGCCAAACCTCGGGATTTGTCCCCTCCCTCCAGGTGACTTATCGGACCATCGATTATTTGCTGTTTATTCAGGGGCATTTCAGCGACGTCCCGCCGCGGGACCACGAGGTCCTCCCGGTGGCAGCGGCAAGCCCGGAGCTCCAAGGCTCTGGAATTGGGGTTTCTCGCCCCCGGGCCAGCACGATGTGCACCCAGGTGTGGCGGTGCCATGAAGGGACTGTGAACCCCAGAGTTCCCCCCCTTGCACCTCGGCTGGGTGACTCTTGCTTTTGGGACCTGCTGCCTGCTGCACCCCACAGGGGAAACGGAGTGATGGGACTTCACACAGAGGGATGGCGAACACTCTGGGGTCACCCCATGGAGGGGAGGGACAGAGGGATTGGCACCCCACAAGGGTCGCAGAGAGTTGGGGTACATGCAGGGGGAACACCCCTCAGCGGGGACAGAGGGATGTAGCACACTGAGGGGTGCACCCCATGGGGGGGATGGACAGAGGGAGGGGCACCCCACGGAGGGACAGAAGGAGGAACACTGGGTTTTGGGGATGCACAGGAGATGTCACTGCTCAGGGCATAGAGGGGCAGGGGGGAGGCACAGCGGGGTGAAGCGGCTTCCCATCGGGGAAGATGGTTACA
This sequence comes from Sclerurus mexicanus, assembly GCA_013396755.1. Lineage (NCBI taxonomy): Eukaryota > Metazoa > Chordata > Aves > Passeriformes > Furnariidae > Sclerurus > Sclerurus mexicanus. The sequence continues at coordinate 75,242 of VWZF01005256.1, forward strand.
CCCCATTGGGGATATGTGGGGACTGGGGGAGCACAGTGGGGTGACACCCGTGGGTGCGGCTGGGACATGGGGTGCGCAGTGGGGTGAAACCTGTAGGGGACAGGTAGGACATGGAGGGGGTACAAACAGGATGACACCCGTGGAGGTAGATGGGATATGAGCGACACAGTCCAATCTCATCCGTGCGGGCGGCTGGGACACGGGTGTTGGCACACCATAGTGACACCCGGGGGGGGTGGCTGGAACATGGGGACACACACCACGCTGACACCCATTGTGGGTGGTGGGGACGTGGAGGGGGACACAACACAGCAACACCCGTGGCGGGTGGACAGCCCATGGACGGCACAGCACAGTGACACCCGTGGGGACGTCTGGGACGCAGGGCAGGGTGGGCGCACCGTGGCGACACTCCTGTGTGTGTGTGTATGTGTGGGGTAGATAAGACAGCGGGAGGTGACAGCGGGGTGAACCCCTTGGGAGTTGGGTGGGACACGAGGGACACACTCCCGCTCCCACCCGCGCGGGGTGACACCCGTGGGGGGCCGCGGCGACCAGGGGGTGTGGGTGGGCGTGCAGCCTCACGGCGAGGGGGGTCTGTCCGTGCTGGGTGTGTGTGTCTGTGTGTCTGCCTG
>VWZF01005256.1:87274-140099 GCA_013396755.1 Sclerurus mexicanus
CCCCCCCCGCCAGCAGTTGCCCCTGTTGGAGTGGGATGTTCTCTTATCCTACCTGAGCTCACTGGTCTGCATCCCACAAACCATCCCACCGTGTGGTTACCTCCAAGGATAACCAGGGACCTCATCTTTTTCTGAGCCTCCCACCCTTCATGGCTCTGGAACTGGGGGGCACTCCCAACAGAGCCCTGTGAATCTTCTCTTTCCTGGTGATGATGCTTCCCTGGGAAGTGCTGGGAAGGGAGACAAGGGGCTCCCCTCCAGAAGACAGAGTGGGGGACATATTCCCTCCCACAGCCAAGGGGGTGGGAAGTGTCGTGGTGGTCCCATGACCCCTTGGTGATGGAAAGGGGAGATGGTGAGAGGAGGGGCAAAGGAAATTAGGGAGACCCCTCTGGACTGTCTGGCTGTTCGGAAGGACAATGTGACCCAGTATGTGTACTGGGAGGAAACTGGAGTGGCCATCCCTGGAGGTGACAATGGGATGGCTGACCCTTCCATTGGGCATGAGGCCTTTTGGAGGGCTTAGTACTGGCTTGGGGGCCAAGCAGAATTTTGGGAGTTTGAGCACTGGCTTTAAGGGCTGAGCACTTTGGAGAGCTGAGAACTGGCTTGGGGGTCAAGCATCATTCTAGCTTGGAGGTCAAGCACTGTTTTGGGAGGTTGAGTGATGTTTTGAGGAGCTGAGCACTAACTTGAGGGTCATGCATTATTTTGGGAGGCTGAGCACCACCATGAGGGTTGAGCATCATTTTGGGGGACTGAACCACCTTGAGGTTCAACCATTGTTTCCGGGGCCTGAACCTCAGTTTGGGATCTGAGCTTTGACTTGTGAGTCGTGCACCACTTGGGAAGGTTGAGCAACAGCTCAGTGGCTGAGTGTTGGCTCAGGGGGTGAGCACCAGTTTTGGGTGGTCAAGCACTGTTTTGGGGAGACGAGCACTGGCTTGGGGGGGTCAAGCACTGTATCAAGGGACTGAGCACGCCATCGGGTTGAGTGCTGGTTTGGGGGCTGAGCACTAGCCTGGGAGTTGAACACCATTTTGGTTCAGGGTGTTCATCCCCTTGAGTGTTCAGCATTGTCTTGGGGTTTGAGCACTGTTTTGGGAAGCCAAGAACCAGTTTGGGCATCAAGCACTAATTTGGGTAGTTGAGCACCATTTCAGGGGGCTGAACAATGACTCAGAGGTTGAGCAGTGGTTTGCAGTCTAAGCAGTGGTTCTGGGGCTGAACCCCAGCTTGAGGGGCTGGATCCTTCCTGAGAGTGCTGGAGGGGGCACCCCCCTAAGGATATGCTGTATTGCATCCTATGCTGGGGTCTGGTGGTGCCAGGGCTCAGGGTTGTTCTTGCTCTGTCTTTACTCCCTGTCCTCAGCATGGGGTGGCCTTGGGATGGCGAGCAGAAGGAAAAGCTGACTCTGGGTTCCTTTGCTGCACCAAGTGTGTGGGCCCATTCCAGCCCTTCCCTGCCTCAGTTTCGCTCTTGCAGAGAAGCTCTTCAGGGGTCTCCCCTGCTGCCTCTTCCCACAGCATTCCAGCTGCTTTTCCATTGCCATGGGCATCCCTTCCTGGACAGGCAGGGATGGGAAGGGTCACCTCATCCCCATGCCTAGTGGTTGGCTGCTGGTACCCTGGCATCCCTCTGGGTGTTCCCCTGGGAACTCAGGTGTGGTGGGCATCCTGGCAAACCCTCATCCAACCAATTCCATGCCAGAGCCTGAGCCTGCTCTCCTGGCCATCCTGGAAACCAGGAATTGAATCTCCCAGGATCTTCTCCTGGAGCAGGGTGACCCTCAAGCTGGTGCCCACGTCATGGTGCCGGTGTGGGAGGGTGGGTGTGCGTGGATTCAGGGACCACCTTTCCTTGCCAGCTGAGCTGTTGCTGTTGGAGCAGGGAGAACCCCAGTCCCCTTCCCCAGAGGTCTCCAGGTCTGGGGAGGTGAAGAGGAGCCCAAGGTGTCTCCAGACATGGGGTCAGGAAGGCACATGCCCACTCTTTATGCTTCACAAATCACCTTGAACCCTGCTGGCCCCAGCCAGCTTGGGGACCCATCTGTCACCCTGCCCATGCCTGGGTTGGCAACAGCTGCACCATCCCCTCTGCCCCAGGGGAGGCCAGGGGATGGGACAGGGCTTTTTCCTGGCTCCAGGGCTGTGCTGTGTTCCAGGGCTTGTTCCTTGTGCCAGCACCTGCTCTGGAAGCAGGCTCCTCACAGTGTTTCCTCTTTTCCTGTGGGATGCAGCCCTCCTGCTCCTGGGGGATGCTCCCTCTCCTCCAAGTGGGTGGGGGACAGATCCAGACCAGGAGGTCTGCATCACCCCAGCAGGGTCATGCCAGCGCCATGTCCCCACAGGCTTCCTGGGATGCGTTGGCACTGGGAGCTGGGCAGGGTGTGATGATGGTAGAAGGTCCCCTCATAGGAGAGGGATGCCACTTGGGACACTGGTCTCTCTGGGTCACATCCTGGGGGAAAAAATCCCACTCTTTCATCCGTTGTCTGGCTTTGCTATGGGGTGCTGATGTTGGCTGCATCCCCAGCTGTCCAGCGAGGTTCTCTTGGGGGTGTGACCACAGGGTGAGGGGCCGGAGTTCTCCCTGTGTCCATCCCAGATTTGCCCAGGAACCGCATCCCAGAGCTGCAGTCAGTGTCCTATAGGGGGGAGTAGCTCCTGAGTCCCTTGGGAGTGGGTGCACCCCACCTGGCCCCTCTGTCACTGAGCACTCAGCACCATGTATTGGGTGGAAATAAGGAGAAACTTGGAAATTCAGGGTTGGACAAGGACCCAGGGCTGTCAGCAGAGTTTCAGGGTGCATGTGGGTGCTGGAGGAGGTGGAAAGGGACACAATGCCCCGTGGCAGGAGAGCTGGTACCCTGGGCAATGCCAAGACGCCGAAAGCATCCCTCTGAGTATTCCCCTGGGAATCTGGCCGTAGGTGTGTACTGGGGGGGCGGGGAGTGCCCGGCAGTCCGAAAGACACAAATCCCCAAATCTCTGTGCCCTCAAGACTGACACCCAAACTCACCGAACGGGTGAGAATAGCTGTGAGGCACGGGGGATGCTTGGCCACATCCCTGAACAGCTTTACTTCAGCCACATCCCGGCTGGGGGGGAAGTGGGGGAGTGCCTTGCTCTGGAGGGACCCTCCAGTGGGCTTTGTGCCTGGCGAGGGGGGGCTGTGTCGTGTCGGAAATCACGTGGATCAGGGACTTGGGGCTTTACGGGAAGCGAGGGTTGAGGCAAGGGGCAGCTCCCATCCCCCCGGGGGTGGTTCGGCCGGGGTTCAGTTCTGGATCGGGTCCCCAAACCAGCTGCCCCGTGGCGGTGGCTTCCCGGCAGGCGCGGGGGTGCCGGGGGATGCGGAGGCACCGCCGCCCCCCGCAGCAGATGGTCCCTCGGCAGCCGCTGCCCCTTCCGCATCGATTACCCGGGCCGGCCGTTTAACGATCGCTTTCCGGGGTTAATTAAACTCTCCTCGCCGAGGGCGGCTGGGCGGCGGGGCCCTACCTGCCCGCAGCCCCGATGGACCCTCCCCCCCAAAACGGGGGAGGACGAGCCCGTGGCTGGAGCTGGGGGTTTGCTTCCAAGCCAGAGCTTAATGTCTCTCCGGAGTGCAGCGGCTGTGCCAGGAGGATTGCCCCCGCCGCGGCGGCACTTCTCTCCAGGGCATCCCCAGCAAGGTCAGCTGCCCAGTCTGGTTGTGTCCCACTTCCCAAGTAGCATGGGATGCTGGAGCAGAGGCTGCCTGGTGTCTTCCCCCGAAGGCTGATTTTTTGGGAGCCACCCCGCTACTTTGCTCTGCCCACCCGTGTCTCTGTTAACAATAATTTTGGAGGAAGGCGTCGAGTGCTTGGTGCAGACGGTGGCTCCGGAGCGGCACGGTTTGCCGAGCAGGTCCCAGCCCTGGGATTGTCAGGAGTCGCTGCTTCTTGCATATCTAAATGTGCCCTTTCAGCCGGCGCTCTCGGTCGAAACTGCCATCTTTTGCCTCATTGTCAGCCTCGCCGAGGTTACGCATCGTTTGCTGACTCACAGCCTCCTGCTCTAATTACTCGTTCGACTCCCTCCCTCGAGCCACCCGGCCAGTCCCGGCACATCCCGCTGCTGCACTGCCAGCCAGGGGGCTGGAGCCGGGGCATCCATGCAAACCTCCTCCCTGCACCCATCCCTGCCCGCGGGCATCGCTCCGAGTCCCCCGGTGCAGCTGAAAGCTGCTGTCCTGGTCGTCCGGTTCAGCATCCCACTGCTTGCACCCCCCTGGAATGGTTTTGGAGTGCAGCCGAGGGGCTGGCGCTGGGGCATCCATGCAAACCTCCTCCCTGCACCCTTCCCTGTGCACGGGCATCGCTCCGAGTCCCAAGAGCTTATCTCCTTGGTCGCCTGCTCCGACTTCCCACTGCTCACAGCCCCCCCGGGATGGTTTTGGGGTGCAGCCTGTGGGTCCTGGCAGGGCGAACGCATGGTGTGCCCAACCCACCATGCACTTACGATGCCGGGGTTGGGGGGTGCTCGGGGCTGGCTGTCCCACCGGGCATCCCCCCAGGCATGGCTCCGCCGAGGGATGCTTGCTCCCACGCACACCCTCCGAGCTTCCCGGGAGCATCCCGGGCTCGCAGCTCCCCCTCGGCGGCAGCGCCGGCTCTAAACCCGTTAGCTGAGCCTCTCTGATCCCCGCCCGATACGATCAGCCGCCGGGAAGCTCTGAGCCGGGCCCAGCGTGATTTCCAGCGTCGCGGAGATTCGAACAGACGCCGCAATTACCGACGGGATGGGACTGATCCCGCTCCTGGTCCCGCTGCTCCACCCAGCTGGGGTCCTGTGTGCCAGAAACAGGGAAAGCACCGGCTTTGCCCTTTTCAATATTATTATCTTTATTATTATTACCATCATCATGAAAATATGCCCCCATCCCGGGCTTGCCATCACAGTGTGGTGCCAGTGGGAAGAGCCTGCTCTCCTCTCCAGCATCTCCCCCCTCAGATCCTGGCACCTTCCAAGGACGGGGACCCAAACTCATCCATCCCAGCAAGCCAGATGGATGCAGGGGCTCAAGTTGGCTTTAATTAATTTAATTTTTTTATCTCCCCCTTTTTTTGGTTGATAATACTGAGGCGGAAGCAACATCCCTGCAAATCCATCTTGCTAAGGGAGGTGAAACCAAGCCGGGTAATCCGGTGGTAAGGACAACGCTCAGGCGGGTAATGCAGTCGCGCTCGCCTTGGAAGAGGAGATATTTTATATATTTATATATCAAGGCAAAAAGGAAAAAAAAAACAAAAAAAGCCATATATGTGTTTGCACAGGCTTTTGCCTGTCACAGAATGGTCCAACCACGCATCTTATCTCATAAAGCCATATTTTGGCCCTTTTTTTTTTCCCCCCAAGAAAGTGAATTTTAAGCACCGGGAGACAGTGATGGTTTCTTTGGAGCTGTTAGGATCTGCCATGTACAATAAATCTGTCTTAGTTTGTGGATTATTGGCCCAATAGACCGTAACAGCTCTGTCAGCCCCTCCTGGCGCGCTGTGTCCGGCGAGCTCAGCCTTTGGTGGGTTTTCCTGATTTTTTTATTATTTTTCAGAAGGAATTTGCTAAGGATTTTTCTGTGCCATGTGCATGTACAGCAGCTGATAGGGAATTCACAGGAGCTCAGTAGTGTGCTTAGGTTTTGGGGTTTTTTTTCTTTTTTAAATGTATTTCCCCTCTGGAAAGAACCCAAAGGCCCAAAGTCCAAACCCCCAAAATAGGATAAAGAGGAGGGCAGAGTCATCCCTGCCAGGGGCTGCCTCCCCAAAACTTGTGCTGGTTGAGAACGAGGATTTACTGAATGGGGTTTTACTGCTTTCCAGTAGGGTTTTCCCTGGATGGCTGTCATTCCCAGTCTCCTGTGCTTGATCCAAGCCTGGAAAAACAGGATTTCCCAGGGATGGCATGGGATAGTGGGCTGGCCCCTCCAGGCTCACTGGGCTGAGTGCCACATGCTCCTGTCACCCTCAGCCTGAATTTGAGGGGGTCTGAGCCCGCCAGAGCTGGGAGGACCTGCAGCTGGTCTTGCCCCAGTGACAGCCCCCCTAGTCCTGCTGCGTGTGCTCAGCATGGCCCTGGGTGGTGATGTGGGGTGAGATGTGGGGTGCAGTTGTAGGGCAGAATGATGATTGATGATGAGGTCAGCAGTGCAGCGTGGGCACAGGGTGCTGGAGTGCATGCATGAGGCACAGATGTGGGGTGCAGAGGTGTGGGGCAGAGGCTGCAGGACGCAGGCACAGGTACTGGCATGGAGGTGTGGATGCCACGCCGGTGCCATGGCATGGGTGGGCAGTTAAATCTGCTGTAAGGCCGGTGTGGGGGACACGAGTAGTCTGCCTTTGTCCTCAAGGTGAGCAGGAGGAGGCGTGTGGGATTTGGGACGGGGTAAGAGCAGGCTGAGCGCTCGGCGCCGTCAGCGATGGCACCGGCCGGGGCTGGCAGGGCGGCCCCCGTGGTGCCAGGGACGGGCGGTGCCGCGGGGGCTGCGCACTGGGCATGCTTCTAAGACCCCCTGGGTGCTGCGCTGGGGGAGCCACTCTGGTCCCAGCAGCTCCATAAGCCCATTAAGAGCTCAGGGAGCCTTACACCTCGGGGGGCTGCAGCAGGGACTTGCACTGCTACAGCTTAAACCCCTTGAGCCGAAGCGGGGGTGCCCGCTGTGGGGACATGAGGGTGCCCGTGGGTCTCCTCTGGAGACACCCATCCTGAATCCTTTGTGGATGCTGGATGCTTCCCGTGGGATAGTGAGGTCTGCAGCTCTGGCACTGGGGTTTGGCTTTGTTATGTTGTTAAAATGCACCATCGGGGTAAAAAAAGTACATTTTTCCTCTGGAAAACCCTCAGGGGAGGATGTTCCCGCTCTGGGTGCTGTGGTTCAGTGTCGCAGTGTGTAGGAGAAAGGTGCAGGGAGGGCAGGTGGGTCCATCCAGGGTGCACAAGGATGGGGAAGCCACACTGGTCAAGGGGAATGTGGTCAGGAATTGATGGGGAAGTTTTCTACCCCTAACCTGAATGTGCCTTATGTCAAAAGTGTGAGGAACTATGACAGAAGGAAAAAAACAACACATGGATAGGTTTTTGTGAAACCTGTAGGATGGGAGCAGCTTTGTCAGAACACTGAGAGAGATGTTGTGGACAGTCCCTGAAATTCCAGTGGCTCATCCCAGCCACAGGGATGGGTTTCATTTTGACCAATCCACCGCCTACAAGACCATATCCCCCAGTGCTCTGGCTCACTGGGGGATGGAATCTGTGGGGATTCCCTGCCCAACTTGTCCCACAGCCCTTGCTCATTGCCCAGCCTTGCTTGGGCTCATCCTCCACAGATCATGTCACTGAGGGCAAGGTGCAGGACCCCCTGGCATGGGAAAGAGGGAGGAGGATGGGTTGAAACAAGCTGGGGAAGCAGCAAGTGGAGGAGAATGGCCAATGTGGAAGCTGAGAGCAGGAAGTGGGAACATCACCCTTTTGGGTCAGTGCCCTGCGCTCTGGAGCTTCCCTCCCATCCCAGGAGCTTGCCAGTGCCATGGGAGGACCTGTCTGGAGATGGGGATGTGGGTGTTGGGTTTCAGAAGAGATGAAAGCCCTGATGGGATCAAACCCTACAGGTGAGGGAAGACGGTTCCCTTGCAGGGGTTACCAGTCCAGCAGGCAGGTCTCTGGGAGGAGGCTGTAGGCTCTGAACACCCCCTGGGCTGGCTGGAGAAGGAGTGGACCACCACGTGGTAGGCATCAACCACATCCAGCTTGTTCCCTGTCATTCCATCTTTCCACCTTGTTCCTCAGCTTTTGGGGAAGTGCAGAAAGGCAGAAGTATTGACATCTAACTGTAGTTTTAGCGTAGCCCCTGAAAGGTTGGGGCCAGGATGGACCAGTAAGCCCAGACAGATGCTGACACCCTGCAATCAGTCCCCTCAGACTGCATCTCCAGTGTGATAAGCCCTTTCCAGCTCCTATCACATCGTGTTTCCTTCATGTTCCAACTTCCCCAGGCTCAGTCCTGTGGCTTTCCCCTATCTTCCTCTCTGTTGTGACAGCTTGTAGAGGGGTTTTCCCATGGCTGCTCTCCTTGAGGTCATAGAGTGAACCCCTCTGTTTCTTTCTGTGAGTCCTAGAGCTCTCTCAGTTGAGAGTCCCCCTGTCCTGACTCATGCTGTGGCTGGTGGTGGTGATGGTGACCCCTTCCTCCTTCCCAGGGCTCCAGCTCTGCTTTCCAACTGCCCTGGGGTTGGTTCTTTGAGATCTGCCAGCTTCACCTGTGTCACTTGTGCTTTTTGGGTAAGGCACAGTGCTGGGAATCAAATTGTTGTAGAATCACGCTTTGGGTTGGAAAGGACCTTAAAGCTCATCTCATTCCACCACCTGCCATGGGCAGGGACACCTTCCACTACGCTGGGGCTTCCAAGCTCTAGCCAACCTGGTCTTGAACACTTCCAGGGATAGGGCAGCCACAGCTTCTCTGGGCAGCCTGTGCCAGGACCTCCCTACCCTCACAGGGAAGAATTTTTCCCCAATCTAACCCTGCCCTCTGTCAGTTTAAATCCCTCTCTCCTGATCCTGTCATGACAGGCTGTGGTGAAAAGTCTCTCTTCATCTTCCTTCCACTCTTCCTTCATGCTTGAAAAGGCCACATTGGGGTCTTGTGGCTCTGTGAGACCCCCAGGGACAATCTCAGTGTTCTGTAGCAGTCCAGATGTTTTCTGCAGCCAAACTGGTATCTGACCAAAGAGCAGCTGGGCCTTGTTGGTACAACACCTCCCTGTCCTGCCACCCCATCAGTTTTCTGGGAACAGATTTCCTGGAACAGTTTTCCTAAAGACTCTTCCCATCAGATTGCCCAGGAGTGCTGTTTTTCCATCCTGCCATGTACAGGGAAGGAAGACACCTTTCCTCTTGGGATGATTCCTGAAGAAGCATTAAGAACCAAGAAAGATATCCAAGAGGACATCTCTGAAGGAGAGCTTGGCTTGGGTCAGTCCATCACCTGTGGGCTCTGGTTTCAGGGCCATTTGCCCATCCAAGAGCATGGTGTGTGTTGAGTGCAGGTCTCCTTTGCAGCCGTGGTCCTAGCAGAAGGCAGACCTTCTGCCTTATGACATTTGGTCACCACTGAAGCTGGTGTCACAGTGTCCCCCTCACCCCATCAGCCAGGATGGGGCAGTGCCATGGCTCCCTGATCCCTAAGACATGGTGCAAACCCTCCCTGCGGCTCTGCTCTCCTGGAGAATGAGGTGCTATTTCATCCCTGGGATCTAATAGGTATGGAAAGGATGAGTATCATCTTCCCCTGATCCTGGGATGCTCCATCGCTTTGGTGCTCATTAATGTGGTTTCCTCGACTGCCCCTGCCTGTGAGCTTGGCTTGGGACATCCGGATCTAGTGCTGTGACTATCCATCATGGAAAAGCCCAAGGAGGAAAGACAGTGAGCACCGCTGGAGACCCAAGGACCAGTAAAACCAGTGTCTGAGGTGTTCTCTAGGGTGAACAAAAATGGTGGAGCACCTGCCGAGCATCACCAGTGCTGGATGTGTCAGCAGCAAGTGTCCCTGTCCCCTGGCACCTTCTGGCCTGGGCAACATTCTTCCCTTTGCCCGGGGCTCCAGCACCATCCTCTAGTTTGGCATCTTCCAGCCTGCTTGCCTGTGCTGCCTGGAGTTGACCAGCAGGATCTGGGGTCACCTGTGGTGTCTCAGGGAGCAGGAAGCTCTTGGGGTGCATAGCAGTGAGCTTTGGACAATGCTTGTGTCTGAGCTGGAGAGCACCAGGGTTTGCTCTGTGTTATTCTGTATTTAAAAGGGAAAAAAAAGGGATTGCTCTTTCCCAGTTCCTGCATTTCCTGAGAGCAGCCTAGCTCCTAGCTTATCTTCAGACAGCCTCAGGGGTATTCCCTTGGAGTTTGGGAGTTTAATCAGGCATTGCTGGGGCATGTGAACTCTGCTGCGAGTCGCCGTTCCCAGGGAGGGGAGCGCCTCTCGCAGATATTTGGGTTGGCGTGCCTGGGCTGGGGGCTGGGCTGGCTGGGAACGCGCTGCTGCTTTTCCTGGGGATGCGACTGGAATGGCTGGGGGGGGATGACCTGCCTGCCTGGGGGGGATGCAGGCAGGATGCTGGCAGGAGCCGTGGGCAGGGTGGGTTCCCTCGGACACTCCTGTGGCAGGGCTGGCTGGGGTTCACCACGCTGGTTTGGACCTTTCATGCCCCAAAGCCCTGCCTCTGCCACCTGCCTCTTTTCTTCCCAAACCTAGGGATTTTCCTTGTAACATCCTAGGTGAGAGCTGCTGGTCCCCACCAGCCATCCTGATCCTGACCTGGCACCCTGCTCCTGGCCCATCTGGTCCTATCCTGACCAGTGATTTTTGAATTGAGCAGAGAATCAGGATCCTTGTGGAAATGCCCTATGCCGGGCTCTGCTTCGCTGGTGGAATCGAGGGCTTTGTTGCTGGCTCTTTTGCAGGCAGTATTTCTTTTTTTGGGGGCTGGATATATTTCTGGCAAGTAAAATGACGGATGCTCTGTTTCGTTTCCAGTGGCAGCGTTTCAGATTCCTTGCTCCAGGGCAGGAGCCGAGCGAACTCCGATTCCAGAGCAGCTCTGGTACCTTGGCAGCTTAAAGGCCACGGGGTTTGCTTGAATGACAAGCGGTGCCGAGCTGGGGAAAGCTCAGGAGAGGCAGTTTTGTGCTCATGCCCTCCATCTCTTGTAGGAGCGAGAGCCCACGGAGGCAGGGGAGGCAGCTTTATATTATCTTCCTGTTCCACAGGCAAACTGGGAGGTGGTGGAAAGGCAACATGGAGAAGGACGGTGAGCCCTGCCTTGTGGGGGTGCTCCCTGTGTTGCTGCCAGGAGGATGGGGAGAAGCACAAAGTCTTGAGGCAAGGCTGTGTTTCTTCTCCCTAGGAGCATCCTCTTGGATGCTCTTACCCCAGCTCTGCCTCTGCCTCCCCTGGTAGCTGGCTTGGAAGGATAGAATCATAGAATCATGGAATGGTTTGGGTTGGAAGGGACATTAAGGCTTATCTTGTTCCACCCCCTGCCATGGGCAGGGACACCTTCCACTATCTCAGGTTGCTCCAAGCCCCATCCAGCCTGGCCATGGACTGTCCCAGGGATGGAGCAGCCACAGCTTCTCTGAGCAACGTGTGCCAGGGCCTCACTAGTGCCTCCATAGTGATCCATGTGCAGATCCCAGTGGCTGGCTGAGCTGCATTCTGCAGTGTTGGTGAGCCCAAACCACTGGGGATGATGGGACCTGCTGGCATCTGTTGGGATTCTGCAGTGCTGGGAATGTAGCAATGAGGAATGGGGGTCCAGAGACCTCAGGGTGGTGGGGGCAGGTTGGAGATCTGCCTTCCCAAGGCTCCTCAGCTTTTTTTGGCCTGTCTGGATGGACCTGAGACATATGTAGGTCTGCAGGCAGTGCTTAGTGCAGTGCTGGTTGCAGGCAGGGTTTGCCCATCCCTCACAGAGCTCCCCTGTGCTTGCTTTTGGTGCTGGAGAGAACTCTGACTGCTGCCTGCTCCCAAAACCTGCCCCACAAAACCTCTCAAGCCTCTGTCCCACTGGGCTTACTGGAAGCCATTCCCCTGGGCACCAGGGGGAATGGGATGCATGGGCTGGCCAGCCCCATCGCTGTGGTGAGTTTTGTCTGTGCTCAGGGCTGTGGGGCCAAGAAGAGACCAACCTGGACACTCTGAAGGCTGTGGGGTGCCCCACTGCCCCCTCCCAAGGCTGAGCTGGTCTCCCCCCTGCCAAGCCCTGGCAAAGCAGCCTTCCTCGCCTTTCTCTTCTTCCTTCTATTTCCCTCCTGCCAGCGAGGCCAAGCAAAATGCAGTGCTGACCAAAAATAACAACCGCCGGCAGATCCAGACAATGGATAAACCCCCGGTGAGGGCGAGGGCGACCCGAATCCTCCCAGAGGAAGACGGGATTATTCGCCGTCCTCTTAGACATCTGTCAATAGCTGCCGTCTGTGGACCCCGGCAGCTTTCCGACGGGGCCGTCGCCTTCCTGGTGGGAAAAGTGGTTCTTCCAAAGTGGTTGCCTTCCAGAGCAGAGATCGTGGGGGCATGGGATCTCATTACTAAGCACCACGAGGTCTCCATTAATGGTCAAACTCACATGTACTGAGCTGGCCCCGGCACTGTCAAGTGGTGACCCTGGCACAGGTGCTGGCATGGGTGCACTGGCCCTTCCCACTGCCAGCTTTCCTGGGATATGAAGCCACCCTGTGGTTTGTGCTCTGCCATCACGGAGCTGCCTGGTGGCATGTGGAGGGATGAGGTTTTGAGAGAGCTGAGAGCACAAAGGGACCTCTCTAGGCTGGAGCTGTTCTTGGAGGTGGCACTGATGGATTTGGGCACTACTGGAGGTGACATTTGGAGGTGGCACAAATAGATTTGAGCACCGCTGGAGGTGGCACTTGGGGATGGCACTTAATGTATTTGGGCACGATTGGAGGTGGCACAAATAGATTTGGGCACCATTGGAGGTGGCACTTGGGGGCGGCAGGAATAGATTGGAGCACCATCGGAGGTGGCACTGATGGCTTTGGGGCTCTTTGCCATCCAGTATTGCCATGCGACTGTGCCTACAACTTTTTTCCTTATTTTTAATTAACTTCTTGTCGCTCTGCACCTGCCAGTGGGTCTCTTGGTGACCTGGTTGCCGGTCAGACCCCCAGTAATTGACGCCGTAATCACCCCATCTGTTAATGGAGTGATTCACACATCTTAGCTTGGCCTGGGTGGGCTGTGTGTGGGTCTCCCCAGGGCAAAGCCATCCCTGGGCTCCCCCCAGCTTCTCGGGGGTCCTGCCCGGATGCCCGTTGTTCCTGGCATCTGCCACTGGGCAGCACCTGCCCCATCCACCTGTCCCCAGTGCCCTGGGCTCATCCCGCCTGGTCCCCTGAACCTCACAGCCCTGAATCACCGTGGGGACCTCACTTGGTGGAGAGAACACCGGGGACTGGTTGGACCACAGAGCTGGAGTCCCTCAGGAGGATCTGGAAGGGGCTTTGCAGGGGACAGGGGGGGTTCTGCTGGGCTGGGATGGATGGCGCATCTCCGGGGCGATGCCAAGCCGGGGGGAGTGGGCGAGCGGCAGAGCCGTGCCACGGCGCGTGAATGTCAGATGCTGCTTGGCTGCGAGCTGGGCTCGNGGTAGGTTTTAGTTACAGTCGTTTTAGGATTTGGGCAGCGAATTGGTGCAGCTTTGGCACAGGGGGGGATGGATGAGCACCGAGGCTGCCAAGCCTCCCTCATCCCCCGGAATTGGGGAAGGGGGGCATCGCGCAGGTGGGTGCAGCCCCCGGGCTGAGCAGCGCGGCCGTCACCCGGCTCTCTGGGCAGCAGCTGGGCGAGCGGAGGAGGGGAGGAGGTGCCTGGCGTTGTCCGCAGGGCACCCGCAGCCCTGCAATGCTCGGGTGGACGCTTCAAATCGCGTTATCTCCATAACCGCCCGGCTCTGGCCGCTCCGAGTGGCAGCGGAGATAAGTGGATTTCCAGGGAGCGCCTGGTCGTCTGACATTTAAGACTCCTTAATCCGTAACCACCACCCTGCGGAGGCAGGACGCAGCCACGTTTCCCAGCCGGGGCAGCCCCAGGCACAGGTTGGTCCCCACAGGGGTGACTCCAGTCGTGCCAGGGCAACAGGGTGAGGTTCAAGGATGTCTGGGGACATCCTTGTCCTCTCCACAGTGGTAACCTCCTTAGAAGTCCAGGGCATGTTGGTGATAGACTCTGGGGTATTCGCTGTGCTGGCAGATCAGGACGGTCTCTACAGCCATGGGGTTACACAGGAAAACCCACCACTATAAGGGAAAAATATGGCCTTGCTGGATCCCTGGTGTAGGGAGCCCACGTGGGGAGGTGGCATCACCTTCTGCCTGCTCAGCAGGATGTGGCATGGCCTTGCCACACTGTCCCTGAGGATGCACCTGGCAGGACATATCTTGGCCCTCGTTGGCCAGGGCTGTGTGTGTGTCTGGAGCCATTCCTGGGGGGCGTCACCGCGGCTGAGCGGCTGCCGGCAAGGAGGAGACCAGTGAAAGCCACTCTGTGCACCATGATGATTCACCATCTGCTTCCAGGGCGAACTCCAGATGCTGGATTTAATCTTCCATAGCCTTTTTAATTCAGGAGTTGGCTTCTTAACGTCCCTCAGTGCCACCTCGGCAGCAGAGACGAGCAGAGCGGCTGCCACAACTGGCCCTTCGAAGGATGTTCTGGAGCATGGGAGATGAACTATGTCTGTGCAAGTTGCCCATCTGGTGACCTGTCATACCTCGACCCGTCATACCTCCAGCTCCTTAAGCTACCCAGGGTGAGCCTGAGCATTCACAGCGCTGTCCAAACCTCCCCCAGGCCTGGGTGTCTTCTCTTGATGTCTGGAGAAAAGGTGGTGGGTGATGGTAACCTCTATGGCACTCCAGCAGTGGATCTTCTGGCTGGACCAGTTTTCAGGAGGATGAACTGAAAGAGCAGAGCTTGGGGGCTGTTGAGTTGACAGAGGTGATGGCTTGCAAACAACATCCTTGTCTTTGCCTATGGGTGTTCCTGGTTATCAGGCACCATGTTCTCCCCGGATGGGTGCCCTGCGTTGATATTCAGCCTTGGGAGATCATGGATTGATTTCTCACTTGTTTCACCTGCTGCTGGACATCTGGCTGGTGAGCCTGCAATGAGACATCACCGCCTCTTTCAATTGACTTGTGTCACCTGGTGAGGGAGCAGCAGGTTTGACTGTGGTGTGGAAATGGGGCACCTGTGAGCTGAGTCGGGTGTTGTGGTGCTGGGGCCGGAGCTGCTCTGAACCTTGTTCTGGTGGTACTTGTTTTCCTGAGCTTCTGACCTGGGTTGCAGCTGGACCATGTGACTCATGGCAGTGCTGCAGGGCCGTGGTCCTGTTCTACACGCTGGGTGTCGCATCCCATGGTGTGTTTCAGACACTGGGATGCCTCCAGGGTGTCTTGTCTCCCATGCATTGCTCCCACCGTGGTCCTGTGCTCCTGGCCATCCCAAGGTCCTGTCTGCTGTTGACCAGGGAGGCTGAGGAGCAGAGAGACCACCTTTGGCCCCTCTGGAGCTGTGAGGGGAAGGTACCTCCCGCTGCAGGCTCCCTCAACCTACACCTGGGATGCCTTGGAGAGAGGCACATACTGGTGGTGGTCTGTCCATGGCATGGCTGAGTCTGTCCATATGTCTATCCATCCATCCATCCATCACCAGGGAGTGATGGTGGTGGGGGGTGGGGGCCATGCTGGGTGGGTGGCTGCCTAGCAAGGGGGAGGTAGTGGGGACAAAAACCCAGTGGAGGGGACAATTACAGCCTTTCTCCTGGCTGAAAAGACGCCGGGATCCCTTCCGTCCTTGTCCTCCGTCTGCTGTGGGTGGACAAAGCCACCAGCCCCGGTGCCCACCCAGCACCCAGGGATTAGAAAAAAGGCGAATTTTGATTTTCTGCCTTTGTTTCCGGAGCCCGAGAGCAGCTCAGCTTCAGCTTTGCTGCTTTCTTCTCCCTTTACGCCATGTCTGTGCACGGCTGACCAACCAGCAGCTTTTCCGGGAGGAGGGTGATTTATTTAAAATTAAAGGAAAGCAGAAGTTCTCTCTTGAAAATGAGACTTTTTAGGTCGGCAGGAGCTGATGGCTTTCCAGCCATGCAGTGAAAACACTGGGGAGCCAGCTGGAATTTGCAGCTTGTCATTTTTTTAGGAGAAGGGAAGCTTCTCTTCTGCTCCCCACTGACAGTGAATGGTGCCTACAACTGGGGGGACTCTCATTCCATTGACTGGTAGGGGTTTCTTCGGGTGCTGGACCACCAGAGATGATACTTTTGCAACCTTTATTTATTTTGGAGTTGTTAGGACTATTGCAGCACAGTCCCTTGTGTGCGGTGTGCAGGGAGCCCTGGGGCAGAGGAAGGGGGATGTAGGGTAATGTGGTGCTGAGAGCTGGGGGATGATCCAGGGAGAACAGAACCATGTTTTTTCCCCCCAGGATCATAGGAGAGCATGGATGCCCTCCACATCCGAGCATCCCAGACTGACAGGAGGCAGGTCTTTAAGGTGACCCATGGAAGTCATAGAATGGTTTGGCTTTGAAGGGGTCCTAAAGATCATCTTGTTCCAAAACCCTGCCATGGGCAGGGACATTTTCCATTAGACCAGGTTTTTCCAAGCCCTGTCCAAACTGACATTGAACATGTTCAGGGATGGGGCAGCCACAGCTTCTCTGGACAACCTGTTCCATGGGTGCTGTCCCTCATCCCAGGACATCTGGCTTTCAGACCCAGTGGGCTCATCCTGGACCTGGCAGGGTGGTTGGTTTCAGGGCAGGAACAGCATCCTGTGAAGGACTGGGAACCCCCTGGGTGTGCACTGGGGCCTCCTGACCTTGGTGGTGTCCCCTTGAACCCTGGCATCCCTCCAGGCTGCTAAGCTGCCCTGTGCAAAGACCCGGGCGAGGGAGCCCATCACGTGCCCCTTAATGCCATGGCCGGGACTAAGCACCTTCTGTAAGCACCTTCTGACAGGGACCCAGATGACGCTGCCCGGCGCCTTCCCCAGGGATGGGGGCCGGAAAAGGGGCAGGAACGGGAAGGGGGGGCCCTCGCTGTCTTTACTCGGGTCAATCATAAAGAAGGGATTAAGATCATTAATTCCTCCCCCCGCTGCAATTAATGATGGGGCCGGGCAGCGGCTGGCGAGGAGAAGAGACGTCTGCTGTGCTGGGTGGTCCCGTGGTGTCAGAGTGGGGGCACCCCCCTTTTGTGCAAACTAGGCAGGCAGCCCCAGCACGGGGGTCCCTGGAGGGGACAGCGTGGGGACAGAGCCATCCCAGCTGGCACAGCCGCGGTGTCCGGCGCCTGCCGCCACGGTGGCCCCGGGAGCTGGAGGGCAGCAACGGGTGGTTGCAGATGGTGGGAGTTGGAGGAGGCAAAGCAGCGGCCGGGACAATGGTGGGATTGTGCAGTGGTGCCGCTGGCACAGCTCGGCACAGCTCGGCACGGCTCGGTGCAGCACCCTGTGCCAACAGCGGGCACTGCCTTGCGCCTCAGGGGCTGAGTGGGGCCAAGGCGATGTGTGCCCGGTGTCCTTGTGGGTGGTGGCGGGGCTGCATCAGGTGGGCTTGGGTGCCCTTGTCCCACAGTGCTCAGGAGGGGCCTGTGCCAGGCTCTGCATCCATCGCCCAGGTGTGAGTGGTGAGCTCAAAAATGCTGGCACCCGATCCGTGTGGCATGCTGGGACCAGCCAGGGAAGGCTGGCAGGTCTGGCTGGCTGCAGAGGAATATGGGAACTGGTGGAGATGGTGACCACAGTGTGGCTTCAGCTGGTGTCCTCCCCACTCTGGCACCTTGACCCGCCATGGGGCTGTGGGGACCCCTCGGTGTGGCGTCGAGCCCTACATGGGCACAACTCAGATCTTCGCCAGGATGATGCAAGGTGTGCTCCTGGCTGTGGCTGGAGACCCCGGTAGCCCCCCTGGCAGCCCCCTGGCGCGGTGGTTGTGGGTGAGCGAGCAGGGTGCCAAATNAACACCACCGGGCGCTTTATCTCACATCCTCCCGTCCGGTGCTTTTCCTGCTGCGCTCCCCGCTCCGGCTCCAGCGCCCCTTGCTTTCGGCACTAAGGTGTGACCCATCGGAAGGTCTCCAGGCGCAGGTCCTCCCACACCTCCCTGGCAGAGGGGATGGGTGATTCGGCTGCACGGCAGCAGCTCGCCCACCCTCCCAGGCCCCCTCACCTGCTTGGGGTGTACCCCACCTCGCCACCACCCAGCATCCCCCTGCCTGGCGTGGAGCTGGGGAAGGGCAGCCCATCCTACCGCCGCAGCCCTCCCTCCCCACGTGGCCTGGCGAGCTCCCGGCTGGAGCCCAAGCCCTGCATCGATCCGCGCTGCATCTTAAATCCCGCAGCAGCTGAAGCAAGCGGTTTTCAGTGCCAGGGCAGGGGGGGTTCTCCGTGGGCGAGCCGGCTCTGGCACCGGAGTGAGACACCAGGGCTGCTTCCGCAGCCGGTACCGCGGTGGTTGGCGCAAAGACCTTGCCCCCATCAGCGTTTTAGCTGCCTCCGTGGGAAAGGGTCCTGGGCTGTCACAGGGTTCCTGGGATCGAACTGGAGATGGGGACACAAAGGGTGATGGATGAGCAGGAGTGGGGCGTGTGGGGCACAGGGATGCTGCATCACCCCTGTGCGGGAGCGAGGGTCGCAGCAGAGCTCTCCACACATGGCCACATCCCTGCTCGGACTCCGGAGAGGATAGCCGGGATGGAGGGATGGGGTAGGTGAGGGGCCTCCTCCCAGTGCCGCCCTCCCCCAGCTGCCGCCGGGGTGGGGACGCGGGTTCCTGCTCCACTAAGCCCTGCAGCTTTTCTCCTCTAAAGCCTGATTACTTGGCGGTGCCTGTGCGTGCGTGCATGCTCGGGAGGGAGGAGGAGGAGGAATTTCACAACAACAAGTGTTTGCAGCCACACTGGGCCCAGCTGCCCTGGAGTTGCCCCGGGGACAGTGGCATAGAGTCTGTTCCGGGAAGGCTCTGGCTGTCACTGGAGCAGCCAGGCATGTGGGCTGGGCACGCCAGGGCATGGCAGGAGGTCAGCACTGAGGCTTGGAGGTGGAGGCTCCCCATGGGATTGAAGGTGGATGCTGTGTCTCCTCATGGGGCTTGGGGGTGGATGCTGCAGCTCCCTATTTGGTTTGTAGGTGGACCCTGCAGCCCTTGGTGGGGTTTGGAGATGGACACTGTGGCTGACCATGGGGTTTTCAGGTGGACGTTGCAGCTCTTGGTGGGGTTTGAAGGAGAGTGCTGTGGATCCCTGTGGGGCTTGGGAGTGGACGCTCTCTTTGTGGCTTCCTTCCGCTGCCCAGTGCTGGGCCCAGGGACATGATGCAGGAGGAGAAGGAGGACGAGGAGCAGGAGGAGGGTGAGGGGTGCAGTCTAGCCTGAGCTGGGTGAGCCGCATCACTGAGGGCCGTGGGAGCTGGGATGCTGCCTCCATGGCACCCAGACGGGGGACACAGGCAGGGTGGGAACCAGGTGCCCCGTGCATGAGCTCCAGCTCCTGGCTCGAGAGTGTCCCACTGGCGCCTGCGGTGCCATCCGGCGTGGGGCCGCACGCCGCTGGAGCGGAGCAGGAGATGAGCCCCGTGACTTCCCTGGGGCTGCCGTCCCTTGGGGGAGGAGAGCCAGGCACAGAGAGTCTTTAAGCATCAGAGTGCCATTGCTACCAGGCCAGGACTTCCCCTGTGACCCCCCACTTCTGTCTGGATGGCGACCCTTTTAGAGAGCAGCGGAACGGATCTCCACCAAGGTCTGTTCCCTGGAGTTCCTTTGTTCACGGCGCCGAGACTTTCATGGCAGGGGGAGGAAGAGCCGCTTTGAAAAGCCCGTTGGCTCTTGCCAGCGCTAACTCTCTTTTCTTTTCTCCTTCCAGAGCCGCGTGGTGTGTCCCAGAGCCGCAGAGTATGTCAGTGCACTGAGAGCGCCCTGAGTCCTCCGCAGCCGGCGCGGGAGGAGACGCTTCGTTGATGCGCCTTCCCATCTGAGTGTCCCCTGTGCCCGGCGGGCTGGTGCTACCAGAAGGGCTTTGGGGGTCTTTCGCTTTGGCTTTGGGGGTGGGTTGGTTTTTTTGGGTTTTTCGTTTTTTTTTTTTTTTTTTTTTTTTTTTTTAAAATTTTGGGGTTGGTTTTGTTGTTGTGCTCCGAGCACCATGTCAAATTCGGGCTCCCATCAAGACACTGGGAACAAGCCAGAGACGGAAAAAAATAACCAAGATGACTCTCAACCCCCCGTCAACTCCGAGAGGAGGAACAAAAGTGGAATAATAAGTGAACCTTTGAACAAAAGTCTTAAGAAGTCCCGTCCACTCTCCCACTATTCCACCTTTGGTAGCAGCAGCTCGGTAAGCGAACATTCAGAGAAAGGCAACCCCTTAGCTAATGGCAACGATGCGACTGTGGATAAAAGTCATTCTACCTCAAAGCACAAAAACATCTCTAGTATGCTGAGCAAATTAGACCGGATGTCGGAGCTCTCCTCAGAAGGACAGACCGCCCTCCAACAGTTTGCTCAGTCGACAGAAATGCTCAAAAGAGTGGTACAGGAGCATCTTCCTCTAGCAGGAGAGCACGGGACTGGTATCTCTGACATGGAGGCAGTCTCAGCTGCAGAGACAATGAACGGCCCCTCTGATTTTCCTTACCTGGGGGCTTTTCCCATCAACCCAGGCCTTTTCATTATGACCCCTGCCGGCGTGTTTCTGGCAGAGAGCGCGCTCCATATGGCTGGCTTGGCAGAGTATCCCATGCAGAATGAGTTGGCATCTGCCATCAATTCGGGGAAAAAGAAACGGAAAAGATGCGGCATGTGCCCGCCCTGCCGAAGACGGATAAACTGCGAGCAGTGCAGCAGTTGTAGGAATCGCAAAACTGGCCACCAGATTTGCAAATTCCGAAAATGTGAAGAACTCAAAAAGAAGCCTTCTGCAGCACTGGAGGTAACCGGCCCCTCTCAGGCACCCTAACCCCTCCTCGGGCTGCGCTCCTGGGTTTGGATCTTGCCCTAGATAATAAAACACCTGGTACTTCTTACTTTTTTTTAATTTTCCTTTTTCATTGACAGCTCTCACAGTGAGATGTTTGCTCTGCCCAGTGCCCCCAGACCCCACCCCACCTTGTATACTGGGATTGACTGGTGTGGGGAGAAGGGCTGGGGTCTCTCCCTGGGGTCCCTGGGCATGCTGGGCTCCACTGTCCCCTTTGCAGGCACAGACAGCAGTGGGGCTCTGCTGGGGTTTTGGTGGTGCCATCCCTTGTCCTGTCATCTCCCTGAGCTGGGGAGCAGTGTCTAACCCCAGACGGTGGGGAGGCAGGGGTTGACATTTTGGGGCAAAGCTTGGGGTAATTGGTGATGGTGAAACCCATGGCCATGGTGCAGCCAGAGCCCAGCCCCTCAGCTCGCTCCATCCTGAGCAGGAGCACAGTAGTCCCTGGTTTAGTGTGCACTGGGCAGCATTCCCTGTGGTGTGGCTGTGCAGGGTCTCCCTGGGCCAGCATCCATTTGGGGTGGTCAGGATGAGTCTGTAAGGCACCAGCTGGATTTCCCAGTGGTTGTGGTACTGCAGTCCCCACTGGCAGTGCACCTGCTTCAGCACCTGATGGAGCTGGGAGCACCCCTGCTGCTCCTGGGGCTGCCCTGGTGCCCTGGTGTGAGGCTCTGGGATAGTGCTTGGGCTATCACTGCCCACCACGGTCCACCCATGAATGTTGCCCTTGGCTTCGGAGGAGAGCTGTTGAGCTGGGGTGTCACCTTGCCAAATCCACAAGGGACATGTGACATCCATGTGGGGACCACAGGGAAAGTCCAGTCATTGTGTGGGTGTGAAATTCAGCTGAGGCCACGGGCTGGTGGTGTGGTGTGGGTGAGGGCTGGGTGCCAGCAGTGCAGGGATGTCCCATGGACACCCCACTCTGGCAGAACCTGCCTCTTGCTGCACACCCACAAATGCACCGGGCCAAGGCCTGTCTGCAGGGTCCCCAACGTGTTATTCTTAAGCTAGGTTTGATTTTTCTGTGAGCTGATCTACCATCAGCTGTCCCCAGAGGCTATAAAGTCACCTGGACATCAGATGGATCATGCATCCTGGCATGAGGGCATTGCCCATCCTCTGATGGTCCCAACGCAACCACAACGCGCTGCTCCCTTAGCCACGTTCTACGTTTTTCAATTAGCAACAGCTCTGAATGAATACTGAAGGGGAAAAAAATCTATTTGGGCGGTGGGGATGAGGAGAGGGGGACTGTGTCTTTCAAAAACCGCTGTATTGCTAAATTATATTCTTGTTCTAATTTGCTGAGTCAGTGATCTGGAAAAAGGGAGAAAGGGAAAAAAAAGAAGTTCATTTCTTCCAAAGAGTCCTAAAGCGGGTCAATAGACTCAGAGCTTGCAGTGGCTGGAGGTGTCGCTCCCTTCTCCCAGTGCCACGCTGGATCCCAAGGGTGATAAATAGCACCAGGAGCCCATGAAACAGTCACCCCCATGATTCCCTGGCTGGGAAATTTGGGCCATTGAAATAGGGCTCTTCACGTGGTAGAGTTGGGCCCCACCAAAGAGGACTCCCCATCCTTCCTAGGCACAACCATAGGTGTGTTGGGGCTGAAGGGAGATAGTGTGCTGGTGGGAGTGGAAACCTACATATGTGTGGGTTGCTCCAGGACATCACCATCCCCTTTTCAGGACAGATCCTCCCCTCTCAGAATATCCACTTGCACTGTCTGTTGACCTTGATAGAGTTGAGGGTAGATTGTGGCTGGGACAGGGACAGGGACACTGTGACCCCGGCTTATGTCCCAGGGTCACCTGGGTCAAGGGCTGGATTGTCAAACCTAACCCTGTGTCAACCAGCCTTGGTGATATGTTGTGTTCGGCCAACTGTAGGGCAACCACTGGCACCTGATTTGTGGTGGAGACTGGTCTGGAGTGGGCCAGGATGCAGAGGTGCATGGACTGCGGGTCCTGGTGGGTTGATATCACACCATCGTACTTGATAGTGGGACAGAAGGGGCCATTCATTGGCCCTTTATATGGAGCTGAAACATTCACAGGCCTCGGTGAAGCCTCATCCCCCTCTGTGGGGAGTGGTGGCATTGCCTGGGAGAAGGACAGTGGATCTGTCCTCCCAACCCTTCGCATCCAGAGGAACGTCCCCGGAGAGCCCGGACAGGGACCACAGCTGTGATTAAACATTGATCTAAAAATCAAGCAGTAAAAAAAAAATAGAATTAAACCTTTATGGCGGCATAAAAAACCGGGCTAAATCCCTTAGCTGCCGTTAATCTTTATCTGCACATCTACAGAGCCCGAATAACCAGTTACTGCTGGTGTCCCACTGTGGTGGTGACTGCCTGGGGCTCCAAGACCAGCGAGGCAGGTCGGATGCTCGGAGCAGGCAGCAGCACGTCCCTGCACTGACCAGGCTCCTCTGGGCCCTTCCAGCCCCAGCAACCCCGGCTAATGCTGGACAGGTCACCCTGGGCTTGTGTGCAGGGCTGTAGGTCACATGAAGGACATGAATAGTTTGGATTTGACTCAACAGAGCTGTTCTCCATCCAGAGAAGCTGTGGTGAAGTGCCTTGGTGCCCCAGATAGCACCTGTGAGGGTCATTGCCATGCTCACATCAGTCTCACAGGAAGACTCTCACCACAGAGAACAAGGGGTGAGGGTTTTAAACTGATAGAGGGTAGATTAAGGTTGGACATAAGGTAGAAATGTGATGAGGGTGGTGAGGCCCTGGCACAGGTTGCCCAGAGAAGCTGTGGCTGCCCCATCCCTGGAAGTGTTTAAGGCCAGGTTGGATGGAGCTTGGAGCAGTTTGGTATAGTGGAGGGTGTTCCTGCCCATGGCAGAGGTTTGGAATGAGGTGAGCTTTAAGGTCTCCTCTAACTTAAACCATTCTGTGAGTCTGTGATTGTGGTGATGAGGGGGATCTATCCTGGGCATCCAAATTAGAACTGGTTGCCCATCTTCCTTTAATAATGAAGCAGCAGACAGGCATCTCCTTTCAGACCCATAGAGCTCCCTCACCCCTTGTTCCTCTCTCCTGAGATCTGGGCTGGTGGCCTTTGCTGAAGGGCCCACCATGCTCTGCCCTGTCTGTTCTGCATCCAGTGCCTTGAGCGGGACCCAGTATGTGTGGTGTGCTGTGCCACAGCCCCGTGCATCTTTGGGCAGAGCCACTCGGGCCTTCCCCAGATGTATGATTAGGTGTCACAAAGTCCTGTGGGGAAGGGGTGATGGCTTCAGCTTGTGACTGCCCCAGCTCAGTTTGCCCAGAGGACCCAACATGGGCTGGGAGCAGGAGCAGGTGTGATCTGTCAGCAGCCTGGTGGGCACCAACAGCTCTAGCACATTCCGGCCCTTCATGCCCCTCCCTTTGCCCAAGCCCCATGTTTGGGTTGTGGTGCCTGTGGAAGTGAGCATGTCAGGGACCCTCCTGAAGGGACTCGGGGGGATGCTGCCCTGGTTACTTGTTGAGGCTTGGTGGATGTCTTGGTCCTAGAGACAGACCCAGTGAGATTCTGAGTGATCCCAGTGAGTCTCACTCCTGTGTGGGATTAGGGACAAAAATGTGGCATGGGTTTGACTCTTGGGATGCTACATGAGGTGTCCAGCTCTGCACATGGGCTCAACATGAGGTGCTGGGGCTGGGTGTAGCTGTGTCCCTCTCCACCCCAAGGCAGCCCAGTCTGCTGTTCTGGGCCCATCACCACAGCCTGTGACCTGTTTCCCGCTGGTGTCCTTTGCTTGTTGGAGATGCAGGAGCCTAGCGCAGAGCCCTCTGAGGTGACTGTATGGTTGGCTAGCACAGCTTGGCCTTGCTTGGAGGCTGTTGGTACTGAGAGATGTCATGGTCCTTGTTCCACTCGTTCTCATGAATGTTGCATGGGCTTTCCACCCCATCCAGCTGGGAAACATCCCTGGTTCTCCTTCTACAGGACCACAGTGCTGGTGGGGCGTTGCCTGGAGGTGGCTTCAGAGAGGTCTCATCTGTTGTTGGGTGCTTTGTTGGGTGTGGATTTGAGCCTTTTGGGACTTATCCCTCTTCCCTGTGAGGTGCTGAGAGGTGGTTCCTGGGGCTGCTCTGTTGGGGTCAAGGTTGTTCACTGAGGCCGGGAGTGATGTTCCCTGTGTCCCAAGCAGCTCCCTGTCTGGTGTCCCCAAGCCTGTTCAGCTCACTCCCTGCCTCAGTTTCCACCTAAATGCGCTCCTAAACCCATCTGTTGGCTGGGCTCCTGTCCTCTGGGTGTCCATCTGTCCATCCATAGCAGGGACGGTGGGGACTGGCACCAAGAGGGCTGTCATGCCAACTCCCCATTGTGCTTGCCGCTGGCCAGAGGGGAAGCTGGAGGCTGTGCCATTGTCCTGGGGACATGGGAATGTGGGAACAATGGCCGAGCTTCTGTGCCGGTGACCTGCCTGGGAGGGAGGCTGTCAGTCGGGAGACCCACAGTCAGCCTCCAGCTGGCATCCTGAGTTGGAAATCTTGGGATACACAGCTGCATTCGAAGGTGCTGAGCCTGGGCTGAATCCATCCTGAGGTTGCTGACCGGGGTGCTGGGCTGGGGTGAGGGGTGGGTGCCCAACCCTGGTGCCACATGGCTATGTCAGACCCGACCTAACGCCTTGTCCCTTCTTCTTCTGTCCCCCCTCCCTGTCTCTCTTCCTTTCCAGAAGGTGATGCTTCCTACAGGAGCCGCGTTCAGATGGTTTCAGTAGGAATGGGAATCCCAAAGCTCTGTCATCCAAGTGCAATGTCACTGCTTGCTTGTGTTGTCTCAGGCAAGGGATTTTTGGCTGAAATGAATGGATGCACCTGTGTCTCTTTAGAACCAAAAATATTTTCTCGCAAATCTCATTCCTGTTTTTATAATTTTTTTTCTTCTTTTTTTTTTTTTGCGTTCGTTTTAACATCTTTGAGTCCTAGTCAGACATTTAACTGCTTTTCAAATAAAAAACAAAAAAATAATTAAAAGAAAAAAACAATGGATCTGTAAAGTACCAAGACTTAATAGACAGAGTATGGACAATCAGTTTCTTTCTGTGTTTTGGTGTTGATGTTGTTTATGTGTGAAAGATGCAGTACTTGTGTAGGGAATGTAAATTTACAGTAACCTTTTAAAATCTAGTTACTAATAAGCACTACTGTAATTTAGCACAGTTGTTTAATTGCACCCTCATTTATACTTTTTATTTGATTCTTTCCCATCATACAATAGAGTGGATAGTTTCTAGAATGCCTCAACTTCATGTTTATAAATGAGAATATGTTTAAAGCGATGTAGTATCCCTTCTCCTCACCATTCACCTCTGGAAGTTTAACCCACAAGAGGGTCGGTATCAAAGGCTGAAGAAAACAATTGCTACACAACTGGCGGAATTCAAAAAAAAAGGAAAAAAAAGAGTAAAAAAAAGGAAAAAAAAAGAAGTCATTGTTAGTTTATTAATATAGAACCAGAAATGCTGCGTACAGAAAATCCTCCTAATTGCAATGGTTTACTCCTAGAAGTAATTTTTGTAAACTTATGGAAGTTAAAATCAAAATAAACCAGAATACTGCAGGACCTGTGCTGAAGCAGTTACACAAAGTGATATTTCTCTTCTGTTCATCCCCCGTCTCTCCAGCTCTCTCTCCATCATTAAATTGAAATGCTGTTTGTAATGTTTTAGCGATCCAGGCTGTTTTTGTGAATAAAATGAATGCATGTTTTGTGTCATGATTTCCAGCTTGGTTATTTCTCTCCCACCCCTCTGTCCAGCCCTCCAGGCCCCCTCAGTAGCGATGGAGGCCGGGGTCCCTCTGTCCCCACCTGCCACGGTCCTGCCGGAGTGTGGTGGGACGGTGTGATGAGCTGAGCTGGAGTCGCCCCGGCTGCTAAATCCCCACAGTTAATCCCGGCAGTGGCTGGGCTAAGCCAGCCTGGCTCCTCCCGGGGATATTTCCTAGCTTGACCCAGCAGTGCCAACACCATTTGTTTTGGTAAAAGAATATTATTAATGGGTCACAGAGAACCTTGGCAAGGCTGGTTTTCTTTAGACAAGGCTCAAACGAGCTCCCAAAGGTGAGTGGGCTCTGGATGGCTTTCCAGGCTGGCCTCGTGCTGGCACTGGGTCAGCAGGAGCTGTCTGGGACAACCAGGTGGGCTCAACCACAGGCAAACCCTCATGCTCATTGTTGGTGCTTGGGGTCCTGTGGTGGGCACCATGCCGGGCAGGTGGGCTGGGTGCCTCCTTTCAGCCCCCAGGAGGTTCTCCAGGGTCATCCCAACCTGGCAAGAGGTAGATCTGGCTGTACCCAGCAGTGTGTACTCCCTGACTTGCTGGGAGGAGGTAGCAAGAGCCTTTGTCCGCAGCTCCAGTCAGTGTTTGGGCCAGCATCTGTTGGCCAGATGTGCACTCGGCGGTGCATGACAGTGGTGCATAAGCTCTGTCCCTGTCTGGAAGTGACCTGCTGGGATGGAGCAGAAAGTCCTTAGGGAAAACTGCCCCAAAAGCCTTCTCCAATAGCATTCACCCAGGTGGTTTGGAGCCCAGACCCAGGCACCCTGGTCACACCAGTGCCTGAGCCCAGGGGTGCCTGTGGGAATGACTGGAGTACATGGTGACAGCAGTGGAGCTGGGCCAGCATGGATAGGGACAAAGCTCCAGGCCTGGGTGGACAGACAGAGCTTGCTTGTGCCCCCAGCAGTGGCATTCCCAACTTGGCTCCGACCGGGGTGGCACTGGCAAGGGGCTCCTGTGAGCTGGTTCCCAGTTCGTGCTGCTCCGGCAACAGCCGAAATCACTTAGCAGGAATGTGGTGGAGAGTCTTATGGGAAAAAGCAGTCTGGCTGTTCCTTTTACAACTGTGGCTAAGGGTTGGGGCTGTGTGAAGGCACAGTCCTGGCACCCAGGAGGAGCCAGCCCCTACCCTGTGCTGGGAGAGTGTCCTGGGGAGCAGCACACAGGGCCCCCTGCCCAGCCCTGAGCCCCTGGGGAGCTCCATGGGGGCTGCTGCTTCATCCCATCCACAGCTGGAGCTGGGAACATCACCCCAGTCTGGCCATGTCACCCTCAACAGGGCGTGCTTGGGGCTGTCATTGGCATGGAGCTGTGGATGGGGAAGTGCCACCGGGGCATGGCAAACCCCACTGTGCCGCACTGACAGGGCACTGGAAGGGGAGGGGAGCCATAGGAGGTATGTGGTGCTGGCAGGGAGGACACGGATATTAGCAGGGGACAAAGGAAGCAGGGGCTTCCCCATGTGGGAAAACAGGTTTGGGAGAAAGGAAGGAGATGGAGACAGGGTGGGATTCAAACCGTACCTGGGAGTAGGATGGAGTGGTGGGGAGGTGGAAGATGGGGTGCTGGTTGCCTTCCACCCCACCTCCAGCTCACTCCCCATGCTGGACTGCATCCCTGCCTCGGGGGTGTGTGTGTAAACGGATGGCTCTGTGCTGGCCTGGAGCCTTGCCTAACGAGCTCCTGTCCAGGCAGGACCTCAGGCATCCCCCGAGGGTGAGCCCATCCTCTCCTCCAAGCTCAGCCACCGTCAGGCACAGCCCCTGTGCCCGGCTGTCCCCACCCAGGGCTGCTGTCCCCAGGGTGCCCGCTGGCAGCCAGGTGACACAGGGCACCTGGGATGATGATAACGAGCTTGGCACAGCACTGAGGGACAACCCTGGGTGCTACCACAAGGGCTGGCCTCGAGTCGCTCTTAATTAACATCCTCATTAAACAGAGTTAGCAGGAGGGCAACCAAACCTGCCTGTGGCCCTAGGGCGTGCTGTCACAGAGGGCACAGCCGTGTCCCAATCCCCACTTGGCCTTGGTGGCGTGGGAAGGTGCCAGCGAGGGCTGCCAGGTGAGGCCAGACTGCGGTGCGGGGCTGGTCCAGCGGCGATGCCAGCAGTGGTTTCCACGTGGAATGGCCTGACTTGGAGAAGACGGATTCCAGGGTGAGCTGCAGCAGGAGCTGGAACATCCACGCTGGTTCCAGAAACACATCCCATCCTGGCACAGAGGCGCCCCAGCACACTGCGGGGTGCAGGGCTCAGCTGCGGGGTGTCACCCATCCCATGCCCCCTTGCACTGGGTCTCAGCCTGGTGCAGCGGGCTGGCAGCCACCTCATCCCGCCGTCCCTGGGGCTGCAATTAGCAGCCTGACCCCGGGCTGACCCGGCCCCCCGGCGTGGGGATGGGGCAGGATGCAGGAAGCGCAGAACAAAATGTGCTTCAGCTGAGCCGGATGGCGGGCTCGCTGCGAGCGCCGCCGGCCAGGCGTGACCTCCCGGCAGCCTGATCCCAGGGCCGGGGCTCAGGGGCTGCGGGGACAGCCAGCCAGGGGCCAGGGGCTTGGCGAGGGAGGCTCCGAGGGCCTTGGTGCTGGGATTGGAACATCCACGAGCATCGAAGCCTGGTTGCTGCGAGGGGACACAGTTCACACCCATCCACCCCAAGAGCGGGTTGGGATGGTGGGATCTGCTCCTGGTAGGGACACTGCACATCCCAGTGGGCTGTGGGGACAAGCCAGACCCTCTCTAGGTGTTAGAGCCACCCAGCATCTCCTGCACAGCTGGGTCATCAGTGGGTGCTCCCCCGCGTGAGCTGGGCTAAGGTGACACCGGCTTGGTCAGGGGTTTTGGCAGCCCCACAGCCACCAGACAGGACTTGCAGAGGTCTGCTGGGGGTCCCCAGGCATGAGCAGCCAAAGGAGATGCTCACTGCTGCACATCTGACGACTCAGGTTGTCTGATCATCTTCAAGGTTGGAGCCTGAGGCTTCTGGGACAACTCAGCTGGGAATATTAATCTAAATAAACTTCCCAAGTTCGGCTCCCTGCAGCTGGCCAGGTGACCTTCCCTGTGTCACACTCGTTGTGGGAGCTGCCAGGGCCAATTTCAAACCTTGGCTGAA
Source organism: Sclerurus mexicanus (assembly GCA_013396755.1). NCBI lineage: Eukaryota > Metazoa > Chordata > Aves > Passeriformes > Furnariidae > Sclerurus > Sclerurus mexicanus. The sequence goes on from VWZF01005256.1 coordinate 116,749, forward strand.
GTTCTCTGAAAGGTTGCACAGTTTTCAAATTCAGGCTAAGGATCCCTCCTCTCTTTGCAGATTCTCCACTGGGAATGAGCACTGTGTTGGCTTTTCCCCCTCAAAACTGCCCATGCAAAGGTGTGGGACAGGGCAGGAGGGTCCCACAAGGTCTTCGGGATGCTGTGCTTGTCATTGTCTCTGTACAGAGCAAGCCTGAAAAGGTCTTTTCTGAGGGAGAAGGAACCATGGAATATTCTTTATCCATGATGAAGGCTTGATCAACATCACTTCACCTCTGGGACTTCCAGAATTCCTGACCTATCATCACACTGAGATATCCCTGTGCCTGAGCTGGGGCAGGAGGATGTCTACCCAACAGCATCCTTGGAAAGGACCCTGTAGTTGGGAGCTGACACCCATTCCTGCATCCCACCACCCCACCCTGGGATGAACTGTGTCCCAGGCAACGCAGATCTGTGGCTCCAGCTGGCCAAGTGCCTTGGCTGGCTGCCCTGCTGTAGTTCTACAGGAGGCTCAGGATGTCACTGCAGCCATCACAGGGTGATTTCTGCACAGAAACTTCCCAAGGTCCTTCTACCACGGCGATCAGAGTGCACCAGAGCTGGAATCCTGCCTGCAGCTCCATGGTGCTGTGTCCATGGAGAAGCTGTCTTGGTCTGGAGCCTCCGATCCCACCCCTGCACCCTGCCTGAGAAGTGCCAGTTGTGCTTGCATGAAGGACGACACCTCTTCCATCCCCAGCCTCTTCAGGCCAGGCAGAGAACCCCACCCGCTAGCACCCCATGGCTGTGGGCAGCAAGGACCATTTGTCCTGGTTGAGGCATGGTATCCCTCTTTTTAATCACGATCAGTGCGATTATTCCTGACGAGCGTGCAGGTGCTGCCCAATTCGTGCTGCTCTCCCAGCCAGCGCCTGCTCGCTGCAAAGCCCACGCCAAGCCACGGCGGCTCCCGCTTAATCGGGGACTGGCTGCTGTGCCAAGGCTGGTTTCAGCACTGCGTCAAGATGTTTTAAGGCCAGAGCAGTCAGGATTTGTGAGAAATAGGTCGGCCTGTGACAGCAGAAAGAGGCTACCCAGTGCAAGACGTGGTGTTACCGGGTGGGCAGGCAGCGGCTGGCGCGGCGTGAGCCTTCAGCCCTTGGGTGACGGTGAGTGGACGACAGCAGCTGAGCAGGGGCTTAGCAGAGGTGACAAGTACCACCGGTCCAAGCTGGGGGTTTGCAGCCTGCAGCCTGCCTCGCCCTTGGCCAGGCATTGGTGCTGACAGCCCTGGAGAAACACTGGTCTGGGGTGTTGTGTCTCCCCCCACCAAATGCTGCAAGTGGATGTAGTGATTGTGGAGGTGTCCAGATGGTACCACAGGTAGTGGGAACAGAGGACCAGGCTGCCCTGTCCTTGTCCCCTCAGCCAGTCCTGCAGCTCCCCTTGCACCTCTGCTCCAGGACTGGAGGATGAGATGCCCAAGGGGCCTGAAGGATGCCCTGCCCTCTCCTGTCTTGCCTCTGAAACCCTTGGGCTGGATTCTCCTGCAGCTGGGCTGATTGGACACCCTGTCCCAAGCCCTTGAGACCCTTGGGCTGGCTTGTCCTGCAGCTGGGCTGGCTGGACACAGTGCCTCAAGTCTGTCCATCTCACAGCCCTCTCCCTGAGTCCAAGCAAGCCTGGGGCAGGGCTGCCAGGGATGGAGGAGCTGCTGGGTTGGTGTGTTGTAGGCAAACCCAAGAGCCAACAAGTGCTTAGAGCAGGTTATACTAAACTCAGAAAAGGTACAGAAACAGGGTAAGCATGGATGAAAGCTCCCACATCCTTCTTTTTCCTTGATGGCCCATCTGGTCCCACCTGCTTTCTGGCTTTGCCTGTTCTCTTCCTCCTGGTTGAAGAAGAATGGTGACCAGGGTGTTCCACAAGGCCACCTCCTGCCATGAGGGTTCCCTGTGGACAAGAAAACAGCAGCAGGACAATCTTCCCCTCTCATCCCTGCACCACACAGCATCATTTTGCCCTGGAAGAACCCTGGGCGACCATGGGTTTCTGCATCTCCTCATGTGCCCTTGCCATTGAGGTGTCTTTGGGGGCTTGGATGTGGGCAGGTGTGTGATGCCTGTGCTCACCTGCCTTCTGTCCTTGCAGCCTGTGACCGCAGCAGTGAGAGTCAGCCAAGCCCACCACTGGGCCCTGAGGGCTGATGCTTCCATCAGCACATCCTGCTTGACCTTTACCGTCATTAATTTCTGCATTTTACCTCACATGCTGGCCCTGCGCTTTTTAAAGCTCCATCTGCTGTGGGCAGTGATGCCTCTACCAGTGGCACAACCATGACCCTCCCCACCTCCTGCAGAATTAGTTTTCCAGCTCTGCGAGTGGACCAGGCAGGAGACTGATGCCTGTAAAGGCCTCAACACCTCTCTCTGACAGAGCTGAACAGTGCTGGACCCTGTCAGTGAGCAGGAGTGCTCAGCACAGCTCAGCACCTCTACACTGTGCCCTGTCACCCTCCAGATGCTCCCACTCGTGCTGGTGGCACCACTGCCACTGGCATCCTTCTGCCTTGCCATCATGGACACACATCTCCAACTGCCAGGTGATCTGGGCACCAGCCTGGTGGGAAATGCTCCCCCAGCAAGACCGACTCCCTGAGCAAGAGATGCCCTTCTCCTTGCTGCCAGGCAAGGGCTCTGCTCCAGGTTCTTCCTGGTGCTTTTAACTGGAGCAGGCTGGGTGAAACCAGCCTGGGGCAGACCTGACTTGTGTGCTCCCCACTCCCCGCAGCGGGGGACGGGGTGCAGGCACTGGCCTCGCACAGAGCCCCAGCTCCTGCCACTCTGCAAGGCCAGGAGGGCTCCCACCGGCAGCACGGTTCGCTGCCTTGCCATGAGTCCTGACATTTCTCCACCGAGACAGCCGCAGGGGGAGGTATAAATTGGCTTTGCTGCAAGTACGTGCGTGTGATGGGGGCTCCCTGCCCCCCCGGCTTCAGCCCCTGGAGAGCCTGAGCTGGCTGGTGCCCCTGTCACCTCTCCTGGAGCAGGGGTTGGCTGTGGTCCCTTCCAGCAGAAGCAGGAGTGTGACAGGATGATGCAGCAGGGCGGCTGAGGAGGCAGCGGTGCTCCTGGGGGGCTCAGGGACACCGAGCTGGGGAAGGGGTCAGGGCAGGGCAAGACATGAGGGGATGGGGAGTGCACAGCCAGAGGGAGAACACTTGTCCTTCAGGCAGAAGAATGAGACAAAAAGGCAGGAGAAGAGGCAGGAGATGGAGGTGGGAAAGGAGCAGGGATGGGAGTCCTTGGAGAAAACACAGTCTGTTGGGTGGGGGAAATGGCTGAGGTTTTGGTGCCCCCACATCCTACTAGTCCCACCGTGAGATGGGCCATTAGGCACCCACATTTAAGCCCCAGGTGGCAAGACAGGCAGCGTGACAGAGTTGGGCCCTCCAGAGCGAGCAGTGCCGAGGGCTGTGGGATGCCCATGGGCATCCCAGTCATGGGTGCTGACCTGCTCCCACCCTGGCGAGGCTCTGCATCCCGAGCCACTCTCCAGCACAGCACAGAGCTGCCACCTCCGTCCTCCCACCTCCATTTTCTTACGTCTCCAGACAAAGTGACCGTTTATCCGCTTGGATTTCAAGCTGTGTGCACAGCCCCACGCTCACCCCTTCGGCTGGACACAGGGAGGAAGAGGAATGCGACCAGGCAGGTTTGTGCAAACACAGGCACTGCGTGGTCCCCCTCGGTCTTTAGTCTGGTAAGCAAAATCAGCATCTAATCCAGATCAAACAGGACTTTAGCTCCTGTCAAAGGACTGATCCCCTATTCTGCCCAGGCTGTGGTATTTAAAGGGACATGGCCAGGTTAAGTACAGCTGGAAACAAAGGGTTTGTGAAAAATCATCATAAAAAAATAACAACAACAACAAAAGCTGGGAAAGATTAGCGGGAAGAGAGGCTATAATGAAATATAACTGCCAAAGAAAACTGTGGTTAATGGAGACATCTCCCTGGAGCATTTGAAACCTCAGGTAGTGGAGGAGGAAAGGAATAAGTGAAACCACTCAGAAACCAGCAGCAAAACAAACCAGGCTGTTCCTGGATCAGAGCAAAATCTTCCCCTCCTTTCCTCTCTCCTCTCTTTTGTCCTCTTCCTCTCCCTTCTCCTCCCCTCTCCTTTTCTCCCTTCTTCTCTCCTTTCCTCCTTTCTTCTCTCCTCCCTTTTTCTCTCCCAGAACACCCCCATGAACTGGATGCAATAATGGATAATTTGTTTATTTGACTTCCAGCCTGCAATGGGAGCGCTCCCAGGCTGCTCTGGGTGGTTGGGGAGTGGTGCTGGGGGTCACATCCCCCTGGAGCACCAGGATGCCTCTGCAGACTGGCACAGCCTAGTGCCGCAGCTCCAGATAGGATTTAGCCACCCGACTTCTCCTGACCTTAATAACTGGCGCTGACTTAACTGGGAGTCTGGTGGCTAAATCCCGCGTGAGTCTGGAAGTGTAGGAGTCAGTGTCACAAGTAATTTATTCCACGCATCTCTCAGCCTCCTAAACTTGGGGAAGCCAGTTCTTAACATGGATCCCAGTGCTGCCACAGCCCTGGTCGAGCAAATCTGCAGCAGCATCTCTTCACACCCAGTTCTCTTCTCTTCCCCTTTCCCTCACAGTGGCTGGCTTGTCCAGACTGGAGAGCAAAGCCCTGCTCAGGCCCCTCTCCCAGCCCAGGAATAGGCACCATCTAGATCCAGGCAAAGCCTCTGCTGCCCACAGCACCATGGAGCATCCTTCTAGCCAAGGACAACTACCAGGCCAGCCACTTCTGAAGTGGGGCAAGATGCCCCCAAAAATGTGACTGGAATAGGTGCAACTCCTACAAGCAAGGTCTGGCTCCCATGTGGGTTCTGCATGTGGATACTGCATCCCAGGGACCTCAGTCTTGCTCCATGGATGCTGACAGTCCGATGCAGCTCTTCTGCTTCATCCCAAATCACTGCTGTAGTATGTTGAGGTTGGAAAACCAGAGGAAACTTTTCAGCTGGGCTCTGTGGTGCTGGAGCTGGGTGAATGCAGGGTGGTGATGTCCATGGAAAGAGAGCCAAGGGTATGGAGGTCTAGGATGTCCTGCTCCACTGGATACAGCACACAGAAGCCTTTCCTGGGGTTTCTGGCCCTATTCAGAGCCAAAGTGCTGGAAGCAGGTGGACATCTCCCCAGACACAGCCCCTAGGCAGGGGTGTCCATCCCTGGCACTCCCTCACTGCCGGCGGATGCAACCACCCTGTCCTCAGAGCCATTGGATTTCTCACATCCACCGCCCTCGCTCTGCTGTCCAATGTGACCAAACCCAGAGGCCTGGACCTCTCCCAGGCGTGACCACATGTGGGCTACTCCCTCTCCTTCAGGAACTGCTCAGATGGACACTACCAGCAACCTCTGCCATGCCTTGGGATTGCCAAGGGCTGTGGGCTGTGGAACAGGCAGGCAGGAAAGCTCTGTGGGCAAGCAAAAGGATGCAGGCAGCAACTGGCAGGAGCTTCTCAGTGGGCTGGTGGTGGAGAGCTGGGGCTGCAGGGAGGATTTGTCAGCCAGGCTGGCCTTGTCCCTGCTGCCTGCAGTGCAGGATGGACTTCTGTGGCTGGAGAGTTCAAACTGGGTTACAGCCGCTGCCACAGTCTGAACATCATATTCATATTCTAGTCACATTTTTGGGGCATCTTTTCCCTTCTTGGCAGTGGCAGAGCTCCAGGAGGGCAGAGAAAAGAGGGAAATGGACCTGAGTTGCCATGTCTGCTGCTCTGGCTGTCTCTGAGGAGTTTGCCAGTTGTCCTGAGTCATGTCTGAGCCAAGCAGAGCCGAGCTGACACCCAGCACAACCTGGGCTGGTGCATTTGCTGCCTGGGAGCTTTTCTCTTCCTCCCACAATCAGGTCACAGCCTGTCTCATCTCGGCGAGGCAGGTGCTGCGGGTGCAGGCAGGGGTGGATGTGCCTTTGCTGCCCAGCACAGATGGGTGTCAGCCCAGCAGCAGCCGCAGGAAGCTGGAGACCTGCCCTGGGACTTGCCCTCTGCAGCCCTCCCAAAGGGCAGGCACAGCACTGGCACATCACCCAGCAGGGCCAGCAAACCCTGCCTGCACCCAGGTGCTCCTGGGGACAGTTTGGGAATACAGCTCAGAAAACATAGCTGTGTTGGGACATGGGCACTCTTGGGTTTGTCATCCGTGTCCTGTTCCTCCTTCAGAGCCCTGTGGATTCGTTTGGTCTCGGTGAGCCTTCACCAGGTAGCCCTTGCTTCCCTCTCCACCTAACTCTTGATCTCTGCTGGGAAATTAATCACTTCTGATGGTGGAAGGTCCTGGAGGATGCTGTTCTTTCTGAAATATCCATGTATGACAGGCCATCAGCACCTCCATTTACCCCCAGGTGGGATCCAGGAGGATGTTTCGGTGGTGAGGTGTGAAGCAGGTGAGTTTGAACTGTCCTGCAGGTGTAGCTTTCAAACCTGGCAGAGGGAGAGGAGGGCAAAAAGAGCATGAAAGAAGAGAAAACACACATCCCACCTCCATCTCGCAAAGTCCTTGAGCCACATCACCAGAGCTGGGAGCATCTCATCCCTAGGGACCCTTTCTATGTCCCCTCCTCGGGTATCAGCTGTCAGGCTGCCCTTTGCTGCTTGGAAGATCCCAGTTTTCCAGATGTTGAGCATATTCTGTGGCATTGCCAGTCTGCAAACTACTCGGCAAACAACTATTTCCAGAGGCTGATAATTCACCCAAACGTATGAGCAGCTCCTTGGGAAATAGAGCAGGGCCCACCACAGCCACCTCATTCTTGATTCCAGGCAAGGCAATGGGAAAGCTTCGTGGTCCTGCTTGGTGGGCAAAACTGTCTTCTCAGAAATGAGTTTTTGCTTAAATTCTGGAGAGAAAAATGTAGTCTGACTCAGCCACAAAGCCTGGAAAATTTCAAGAAGGCAGTTGATCTGTAGCAAAAAGTATCCTTGGGCTGGGAGAACGAGTGGGGTTGTATTGTTTGGGCTGTTAAATCAAAAACCCAGGGGAAAGAAATCACTTTGGGCCAACCCAAAATGAACTGTTCTAGATATTCTTTCTGAAACAAAAAAAGTGTTGCTTCAACAGCAAGAGGCCCTTGGTTTTACCAACTACTGATTTAAATGGCTTTTCTACATGGCAAGTGAAAAGTTGCGAAGTTCCTCTAACACCACAGAAGTCAAAAATAAACACTTTGCTTATCCTAAGATAAGAGATGCTCCTTGTCCTTTCAGATGGGAGTTCAAATTTGCAGATCAGAGAATCATGGAATCACAGAATATCCTGAGTTGGAAGGGACCCACAAGGATCATGGAGTTCAACTCCTGTTCTTGCACAGGACACCCCAACAATACCACCCTGTCCCTGAGAGTGCTGTCCAAGCACATATTGAGATCTGCCAAGCTTGGGGATGTGGCCACTTCCCTGGGGAGTCTGTTCAGTGCCCACCACCCTCTGGGGGAAGAACCTTCTCCTAATATCCAACCCAAACCTCCCCTGGCACAGCTTCATGCTGTTCCCTTGGCTCCTGCTGCTGGTCACCAGAGAGAAATAATTAGTCTCTCTGAAAATAGAGATTTCAGTGGATAAACTATCAGTATGAACAATTCCAGCCTGGCTAGGAAGTTGTGGATGGATCTATGATGGAATCTGCCCTTCTTACATCATCACCCAGAGAGTTGCTGAGTGCTGAGCAACATTTATTGTGTTACAGCTGCTACCACCCTGCTGGGCTATGCTGAGTGGGATGGCTGGCAGTGTGGCCGTGGTCCTCTGTCCAGGACAGCGGCCTGACCTGCTTGTGTCAGGTAGTTCTCCCTGCTGGCTTGGCCCATGGACCCAGCTCTGGAGCTGAGAAGTGGAGGCAGCATGGGTGGGATGTGCAGCACTGGCTGTGGTTCTGGCTGAGGGGGCGAAGGGCACAGGACCCTCACTGGGAAAATGTCAGGGTATTCAGTTCATTCCCCTGCTTGTCCCACTTGGAACGGGTCTCTCCACCATGACACAGGTCCCAGCAGAGACACCTCATGCCTTTGCATGCCCAGTGGTTCTGCTCCTTGCTGAGGCAACCCACAAGGAGGTAGGACCCTGAGCAGAGGCAGGATCCTGAGCAAGTCACCCCCTCAGGAGGCCACAAACACCCCTATTCCTTCTGGATCGGGTTTTTTAGCCCAAATTCTGTGGCTGTTTTGAAGGGGTGTGGTTCTGGGCTCCCATGGAGCTCTCACCCGGGCAGGATCTCGCCCATGGAGGGAGAGTGGGTGGGGGGGGAAATGCTGCCTTCCATCTCCTTGTACTCCTGTCTCAGCTTCACAGGTTGCAGGTGGGGTTTGGCCAGGGACACCCATTAGTTCTTTTAGATGTCTTCTCTTGCCCTTCATCAGGCAGGGCCGGAGCACCAGAGCCTCTCAGGGTGTCCTCCAGGCTGGGACAGCCTCTCACCCCATCCCCTGCTCCGGGGAGCTCCCTTAGCTGCCCTGCTTTGTGCTCTGCTTCCTCGGCACCGGTTATGCAAGCGGCTTTGAAAGCAAGACAAAATTACAGGGGGAAGAAATCATTGCACGGCCCTGGTGGGAAAAGATATTATCCCTCGTTGCCAGCGAGACTGGCCGCCGGCAGGTAGGGCCCGGAGGAGCGCTGCGTGGCAGGATGATCGCTGATAAGATGCCGGGTCCTGCTCCCATGGCCTCGGGAGAGGGAAGCGCTGTGCTGCGAAGCTATGGAAACGGCCAGGCTGGGTGCGGAGCGGTAATTGGGCCACTCGCATCACCGCAGGTACGGCGGCTCTTTGTGTGCACCGCGCCGGAAAAGAGCGGGGCTGCGGGAGCGGCCGTGGAACAAAAAAAAAAAAAAAAAGTTGCTCCATTGGAAGCAGCAGCTGCCCCCCGGCCGTCTCCCCCATCCCCGGCCCCCCGCTCTGCCTTTGAGTCACCTCGGCGGCGTGACGGCTGCATCCGCCCCGCGCGAAGGTCACGCTTAAAAGCATTGGACATGGCTGGGCGCGGAGGTGGGAGAGGCGCTGCACAAGTCGCATCGCGTTTGAAGGAGTTGCGGCCAGGGCAAACCTCCCCAACGTGCCCTTCGAGGAAGGGGGCTCCCACCGCCTTTCATTATTTGCCAAGAAACGTAAGCCCAGAGGTCCGTGAAATTGTCAGGATGTGTGAAATCAGGCACCGCCGGGCAGCTCTCCTGCACGACCATTTTAAATATTTAACACGTTGATTATACAACATTTTGCATTGAAACGCTGGTGTGGGCCCGCACCCGGGGTTTGGGGAGGGTGTGTGTGTGGGGTGGGGAGCGAAGGGGATGGATTTGGGATTTGGCCACCCTGCCCTGGGCTCCTGGCAGCCGCCGCAGCGCCGGCGGGGGGGCAGCGGGGAGGCTGTGCGGGAGGCACTCAGGCGGCGAGTCGCTCCTGCTCGGGAGCCTCCGAGTGACAAACGCGCTCAGGAGCAGGAATTCATTCCTGTAAATATGTTTGCATTATTTATTTTAAGCATTTTTATAAATCATAATAGGAGAGACATCTGCTGTTAAAACTGCAAACTGCATTCATGCCTAGGGCAAGGCGGGAAGAGGCTTTTCCCCGGGAAAGCTTGGCAAACTTTGGGGAGCACGGCAGATTTGGGGGGAGGACAAGGGGGGAAAATGCGCGGGGGCATTTTCCAAGTGGGAATTAAACATGCCAACTCCTTCCCAGGGGCTTTATTTAGGTCCTTCCTGCCGCCTCCACCCCTCTGGCTTTTGACACTTCTTTATATGAAGCTTTATCATGAGGATGGCATCTCCCTCTCGCTTTCCTGATGGCCAAAGAAACTGGGACTAAAGCACCCCATTCCTCTGCGGAGATATCAGTGGGTCTCATCTCTCGTAGGTGCAGCTGAGAGACCCAGAGGGGGGTCTGGCATCTCTCAGTGATGGCACAGCACAAAAAAACCCACCCCTCTCCCTGAACCCAGTGGCATCTGCAGGTCCCCGGAGCCGAGAGCTTCTGGAGACGGCCGTGGCTGGTTCTGGATGAGGGAAGGAAGCTCCGGGTGACTCTGACTCACCGCTCCACAAGATTAATTGCCAGGCGTTGCAGAAGGTTTATCACTGCCACCCGCGCCTGCCGGCTGGCTCTGCCCGGGGTGCCGGGGCCAGGAGGGGCCGCTGGGACCCCTCTCCTCCCGCAGCGCCTTGGGTGCCGCGGTGGAGCCGGCGTGTCCTTGCGAGGGGGAGGCGATGCTGGATTATCTCCCCACCGCACGCCCCGGAGGCCGCCCCATCCATCAGCCCCAGGGTGCAGGGAGTCCTGGATCTGCTCCCTGGATGGGTCATGCCGTCCTCTGCCTCAATTCCCTGCCCCTCAGGGCAGGCTGTGTTTGAGTTGGCCTCTCCCTGCCATGCTCAGCCCGGTTTTGAGCTGTTCTACCTTGCAGAGAGGCCCCCACCATGGGAAACGAGTGGCAAATCCACTCTCCAGGGCTCATCCAGACTCGCCTTCTTCCACCCTGATGTCCTCAGCCATCCTCTCCCACAGCACTGACAAGCTCAGCAACTGTGATGAACAAAATCTTTTGCATAATCAATAATTAATGTCTGGGGTTTCCAAGCAGCTAATTAATCTCCTGCTGAATCGTGAAAAAAATATTTAGGATAATTGTAGGTGTTTTCAAGCCAGGTGAGCAGAGGCTCACGCTCAACCCAAGCTCTTCTGTCAACCCACATCCATCCCTGGAGAGCTTCTTGCTCCAAGTGATGCTGTTCATTGCCAGGGAGTGGACAATATTGATCATAAATATTTGCCTAATGAGATCATATCTGCTTTCCAGCATATGCAGTGAGTGACCTCAAAAGGCCTGGTGTCCTTTGGGTGAGCTCCCAGCGAGCTTAATTGTCTATCTGAGTCTTGCAACTCTGGAGGTGACCTGCACTGGGGTGTGTGGTAGGGTCAGGTCAGTCCCAGCCATGCTGGGAATACTGGAGGCAGGGAACAGTGCCTTTGTTGGGGCACATCAGAGCATCCCACCCCATTACTCCCATCCAAAACCTCAGGAAAGCAGCACATAAACAACTCAAGCTCCAGCCTTAGGCAAGAATTTAAGAGAATTTCTCTGGTCACTGGTTTCAAATTCAGGGAATATCACAGGCTTCATCCACCCCATCCCCAATAAATTCTGACTTGGGAAACCTCCGCCGGGTTCACTACAAGATTCAGCAGCAGTTGGGCTTGGATACACCAGCCCCAGGCGAAGGCTTTGACCCAATTTCACATAACTTGGAGGGTTGAGAAGTCCTCGAAGCAGCTGTTCCTCTCTGTGCCTTTTGGGGACCCTGTGTGACTTTCCCCTGCTGTAGCCCTGCGAGGTCTGGTAGATCAATCCCAAGGCAGATACACAGCCATAGCTCCTCGCTGGTGACAAGGACAGGGCTTTGCAGTCTCCAGTCAGGTCCCTGAGAAACGTGCCTGTGTGCTGTGTGTTGCTCAGGTCTGGGCTTGCTGCAGTCCATTTATATGTGAGCAGGCTGTGAATTCACTCTCCCCAGTGCTGGCTCCTCAGCTCATCCCAGAATAGCCAAGTCACTGACTCGTGGCTCATTTTGAACGATTGCCAAGCAGCTGCAGCTGTCCTTGACTTTATCTCTGCTCCAGTGTGGCTTTGCCCAGCTCCACAAGTTCACACTAGGAGACTCCACTCCCCCTTCCCAGAATAGAAGACATCCAGGGCCCAGCGTCAGCAAGTTTGGCAGCTGTGGGAAGTGTTATCCTTTGAGCAATCAGTAATTAGTCTGGTTGAAAGGCCAGAGTCCTTGTGGCTAATGAGTAGCTTGAGATGAGACCTCCAACCTCCTGACCCTCTTTAAGTCTTGCTGGTGGCTTCCAAAGGCTTCCTGGATTGCTCTCACCTTTATGCTGGCTCCCAGTGGCCTCCAGTCATGGAAGCTGGTCCTCCTCAGCAGGTCCAAAGCTCATGGACAGCTCTTGCCTGGTCAACTCTGGTTATCTCCTGTCCTTCCTCCCGCTGCCTGCTCTCCACACTGCTCTAAACCACATTTCCATCACACCTTCTATGTCCCCACTCACTTATGGTTTCCAACCTGCCTGTCCACAGCTATCAGGTCTGGAAGTGCTGTCTTTGTGACCAGAGCTGGCCTCAGTTGATGCTGGTTGAGGAGACCTTGTAGGGACACTGTTGTAGGCAGAGGGAAGATGGTTGATGATGGTTGATGACGGTGATACCAAGATCTGCTTCTGATGGATAGAACTCCTGGTTCTCCAGCCACTCCTAATCCTGTCTTCATCCTGGAAAAAAATGTGGCTCACCTTCTGGAGAGCTCACCATGACTATGTGAGCACTGATTTTTGGGTTTGCTAATGCTGAGGGACTGTGAAATCAGCACAGAACAGATGAGTCAGCCAGGGGAAAAGGTTGATCAGGCAGCACTTGCTTTTCTGCAGGTGTTTTTGTGCATGCAACCACTGGTTCCTCAGAAGCAGCATGGAAAATGAAGGCATGGTGGGATTGAGGGATTTACCTGAGACCTCTCAACCTTCCTTCTTCCTTGTTTTACCTACTAAGTATCTCTGCTTTCCTTAAGAAAGCTGAACTCATGCGGACAGTGGCTTTTTTCCTTTAGAGGTGTTCCAGACTGGGACTATTCACAGCCCTGTGTTATCCAGTGTCAGCAGAGGGATGGACTTTGTAGGAGGAGACATCTTGGACTGAGGTAAATCAGCTGATTTATCATTCCTGATTCTTAGAGCAGTCCAGAGTATGATGGGATGGGGTCTTCTCACCTGCCTTCACTTTTAGTGGGATTGGAGTGAAGACGGCCACAAGATTTTGAAGTAGTTATCTTTTCTTTTTTAATCTTTTTTTTTTCCCCCTCTTCTTTCTGAAGGTAGTTTTTCACCTTTACAGGATGGTGAGAACAGCAGCAGTGGGAGATTTATCCTTGAGAAGGGAAGGATTCAGGGGGATCCAACAGCAGCTGTGCAGTACCTACAAGGAAGCTCTTGAGAAGACAGCCAGACTCTTCAGAGCAGTGTATGGTGAGAGACAACAGGTATTAGGTAAGTTAAGGTTCAGACTCATGATAAAGACACATTTTTCCCAGGAAGGCAGCCAGAGAAGCTGTGCAATCTCCATCCTCTGAGGCTTTCAAGCCCCCACTGGACAATGAGATCTTACAGGTGACCTTGTTTTGAGCAGAAGGTTGAACGAGAGCCTGATGGGGTCCCCTCTGACCTGAAGTGTTCTGCCACACCATGATGAGGTCAACATGGATGGGCTCGTAGGAAGGACAACACTCCAGGACTGCTCCACCGTCTCACATGATGAAGTCTGACAAGCAGCTATTGGGGTTCCTGAAGGCTGGAATTAGGTGGCTTGGCCATGGCTAAGGCCATGGATCACCAGAACTGACTTCAGAGAATCATATAATAAAATCCTACAATGATTTGGGTTGGAAGGGACCTTAAAGACCATCTCGTTCCACCCGCTGCCATGGGCAGGGACACCTTCCACTAGCCCAGGTTGCTCCAAGACCTGTCCAACCTGGTCTTGGACACTTCCAGGGATGGGGCAGCCACAGCTTCTCTGGGCAACCTGTGCCAGGACCTCACCACTCTCACTTCCTCTGCTGTGATTTTTGGAGTTGCTTTTTAATCAGGCTTTTCCACAGCAATGTCAGTGCAATCACAGGTGCAGTGAACACACAGCAGCATGAGAAGGTCAAGGAGACAGAGGCTTGACCAACAGCTGCTGCAGGAGCTGGTACACCAAGACACTGGCCTGGAGAGCAACGGGTCCTACAAGGATTGTGTGTTCTTTGGGATTTCTTGCTGGGTCACTGAAATCTGGTCTGGGATAGCAGGGGTTAAATTAAGTCTCAGCCCTTGTAGAAACAGCAGGGCCTGGAGAGACAGGGCTCCTAACTCCTCTGGGAAGGAGGAAAGTCATAGGGACTCTTCTACCTATCCACAAATGTCATGGAATCATGGAATCCCAGAATAGCTTGGATTGGAAGGGACCTTAAATAATATCTCGTTCCAACCCCCTGCCAGGGGCAGGGCCACCTTCCACTAGACCAAGTGACTCTGAGCTCCCTCTCTTCAGCACTAAGGACATTGGATTTCATAGAGGCCATACCCCATCCATGGCATCTCCTGGGTATGTGTCCCATCCCAGGATGGTCCCACGTATCAGAGTGAAGCAGAAGGAGAATCACAAGGTCTGGCAGCTGCCCGGCTGTGCCTGAGCCAAAGGGACCCAGTGGGATGCAGAGATGCGCTCAGTGCCATCCCCCGCTGTGCTGCAGGCCAGTCTGGAGCCCTTGGGGCCTTGGGGGACGACAGGGAGGCTGCAGTGGTTGAGTCAGTGCCTCTGAGCTCAGACTGTCTTGTAAAAAACCTGCGGACCACAGTGGCTGGAAAGGCTGGGGGTGTGATGCGCAGCACAGCCGCGGTTCCTCCCTCCATGTTTGCTGTGACCTCTTTGCAAGGCAGCTTTTGGCGCTGAGTTTCACATCCTCTCCGGATCTGCTGGCTATGGCAAAACAAAATTGGCTCTGCACAAGCTCCCAGCCTGCACATGCACTTCACTGCTGAGGAGATGCAGAGGGCTAAAATTCCAGCCTGCTGCTTGTTCACAGGGCACATAGCTCTCGGCAAGGCAAACCTCACCTGGGGGATGCTCAGGGTTCCTTCAGCTCGCTCAGCTCCCCGACTCCAGCTCAGCTTCCCCCTTCCAGCTCAGCTCCCCTTTGGGATGTGTGCTGCTTTGAGTGGGGAGTGCTAGTTCTTTAGCAACTCGACGTCCAGAAAAACCTGCAGTCACGCAACTATATATAGCCCAAGAGAGGCCGTGAATACGGTGACGCAGTCTGGAAGTGCTTCCTGGCTGTTCTCCAGCAGCTGGGAGCAAGGAACATGGCTTTGGCTTTTTAGGGGCAGTGGTGTGCAAGGGGAGGTGGGGACCAGGGGCTTGGCAGCGTGGTGGGCTCCAAGGGGGAATTCATCCTCCTGTGGTCCCAAGTGCAGGCTGGTGGGGTGAACCAGCCGATGTGGTGCCACTTGTGGTGTTGGGACTTGGAAGGGGTTTCACTGATACAGAGACCTGATCCAGGATTCACTCAGCTGAAGTTTCCTGGTAGATGGGACTTGGAGAAGTCCTGATATAGAGACTTGTGACATTTCACACTCTGTGGCTGAGGACCCCCTTTAGCCCCAAAATAGGGATGAAGGCTCTCAGAGCTGGCATTCCTGGGAGGTTATAGGACTGACTCTGGTCTCACCTTTTTGTTTCCTCCAGTCTGAGGGCTGTATGGTCTCCTGGGCTGTGAGACCTCATCAGAATGGATGCACAAACCATCACCACCATTCGTGACTCCACTGGGGCCAAACCAGCAGGAGCAGAGCACAGCAAGAAGCCAGATAACCTCAGCCCCCCCATCCTACACATTGCTATGAGGGCAGGGAACAAAGTGGTGAAGACCTTGGACTGGACACCACACTCAGCCAGGGTGTCCCTCCTGCACAGAGAGGCAAAGCTGGCTAAGTCTGGTTGCTGCGATGGAGTCGCTGGGGAGTGATACCTTGCTGGGTGTCCCACTCATCCTAAAATGCAGGGGTTGTCAGGCTTGGTCACCTCTGCCTCACTGGCAGCTGCTGGGAGCATCCCCAGGCAGGACCATGGCACTGTGCACCCTTCCTCTTATCCCTGTGAGAGCTGCCAAACAGGAAACGGGGCACAGGAAGGGATATCTCTAACCTGGCCTCCAAACTGGTCCTTGTCACCTCCCTGCTCTAGAGGTGATTTGTGCCAGCAGCTCTGTCATTGCCCTCCTTCCTCGCTCAGCCAGATGCTGCTGCTCCCTGAGCCCAGGGAGCTCCCAGGGCTGGGCATGGCATGTGGGATGGGGTGGTCTGCTGGCTGGTGGGAGCTGCAGGGCTTTAGTCAGGACATGCTGTGGCCCTGCTCATGACCCAGAGCCATGCTTGATACCTAGATGTCTAGTGGGAACCTCAGGAGCCCTTTCCAAGGCAAATGGTAGGCTGGCTTGACAGAATTCCAGCTGTCCAAATTCTGTCTGCTCCTTCAAGCCCTTTGGGGCATGCCTGGAGCTGTTCACTGCGGTCAGGCCCTCACTGTGCACCCCAAAGAGGGAAAACTGGCCTTGACCCCTGCTGCAGCCTGTCGTCATGGTGGGGATCCTGCAAAGAGCCATCTCCTGTGCCGAGGGAAAGGGAGGATGTTTTCAGAGGAGACCCTCACACCCAGGGTGTGCTGGGAGCTGCAGTTATCACCCCTTCATGTCTAGGTGTGCCACCTTGTCTGCAGGTTGCTTCTCCTTGGACAATCTTTGCCATGATAAAAACTTGATTGTTAACACTGGAACCTACTGATGA
The DNA here is from genome assembly GCA_013396755.1 of Sclerurus mexicanus. Classification (NCBI taxonomy): domain Eukaryota; kingdom Metazoa; phylum Chordata; class Aves; order Passeriformes; family Furnariidae; genus Sclerurus; species Sclerurus mexicanus. The sequence goes on from VWZF01005256.1 coordinate 133,183, forward strand.
GAAGCAGAATCAGCTTCCGATCTGCTCCACTATAACTGAATGATTCTTGTGTCCAAAGATCCTGAACAAGGCTGGGGAGGGAAGCAGGAAATGTGGCCCACTATCCTGGGCAGTTCATCATGTGGACAACCCTAAAAACTAAGGACTGGGTTTAACACACCCTGCAGAGCTTGCCACATCCCATTCCCTGACTGCAGGAGCAGTCTCTGTCCTCCTCACTGACTTTGGGATGTCTATGGTCAACATTATGGGAAAAAGCATGGGAGAGGCGGGTGACCTGCACCTGGCTCTGATGGCAGAACTACGCACCCTGTCCCACGCTCTGTTCCAGATACTCTTCCCTGCCCATACTGAGATGCAGAGCCAGCCTCCTGTACATGGAAATATTAATCCTTAGGTTTTACAGAGCTGAAGGAGCAGAGAGTGCCACAGCGTGAGCGCTCGGAAGCAGACGGCGCTGCTGCACGGCAATCTATGCCCAAATGCTCCATATCATATCGTACAGCATATGTCTAGAGACAGGCCAACAAATTTAAACCTGAAAATGTGTATAATTGCCAGGCAGGACTTTGAGGCTGGAAGAGCTTCAAAGAAAATGGAATTTGTATGCTTTGACAGCAGCGTGTTGGTTCTCCGGGCGTTAAGTTTAGTGGGACAGACCCTCCCCTTGCATGTTACTTAGTCATAGAAGTGCCTGAAGGTCAGACCTAGCTCTGTCACTTGCACCACTTCAGTATTTATTGATTTGGCTCAAACACAGAGCTTGCTGGGCTTAGCACGATACACAATATCACAGAATCATGGAATATCCTAAGCTGGAAGGGACCCACAAGGACTATCGAGTTCAGCTCCTGGCCCTGCACAGCCCCAAGAATCACATCATGATTCTCATGTATTTCTATCTGCTTTTCCATATAGCTCTTTTTGTCTCTTCCTACTCTCTCTGCAGTTTAGTTTTCCCGGTCATTGCCCAGAAACTGCCCTGCAACAGTGGAAAACGCTGTTGCCATCAGATCTTACTGTGGTCAATGGCACGTGGCCTGGAGCATAAAGGGAGTCTCCCTGAGTCTCCCTTGTCGTGGAGACTGGTTCCCTGGAGAGGCAGTGCTCTGCCCCTCCTGGTTCCCAGCGTGGGTCCTGAGGCAGCAATGCCACCACCCTCTGCTGCCACACACCTTTGTCCCCAGGGCAGCCAAGCCTGTGAGCAGCTTGGGGGTGACATTCGGTGGCCTGAGTGGCTTGTAGTGGCCTCAGAAGTGACCTGAATTGTGGTGTGACCTGCCCCAGGGGGTACTGGGCTGATCATGCAGTTGCTGTCACAGGGCTCCTGCAGCTCCCAGGGTTGCACCACCAGCAGAGCAGTGCCTGGGCATGCCCCAAGCTGGGAGTCACATCCGTCTGTGGGAAGGTCAGTCACAGTGGGAGTGGTGAACCTCTTCCCAGCTTCCTTCTGCACTTCCCATTCCTCTGCTCTGAGGGATCTCCTCCCATGTCCCACCTAAGCCCGCCTGGCAGTACCACCAGCTGCATCTCTGCAGCATCACCTCCCTGGTCTCCCATCCCTCACTGCCAGCACAGCGAGGAGCCTTGGGGCTCTCCCTTGCCCTCCTTCTCTTTCAGGAGCCAGGTGAAACCCAGTAGTTTTTAGGATCTGTGTTGGCAGAGAAGAGAGAGCAGATGGTGCCCCAAAATCCCCACGCCCCAAAGAGTGAGCTAGTGATCATTTCTGAAGCTCTTGAGATCTATTTTTTTTCCAGACCCTGCTGAGCCTGGCGAGGACTGTAATTGCAGCTTGGACTGGCTGGAGCGGGCAATACCCGGATGGGCTCCTCGTCTTTCAGGCTGTAATTGGGCCCTGGCGATACAAAGCACAAAGCTCTTTCCTTCCTGTTTGCCGGGCTCCCTCCGTGAAACCTTCCCCTGCCTGTGCTGTAAAATATGTAAATACCAGGGCACGGGAGAATTGTTCCCTCGTGCCTGCGCCACGTCTGAAATACCCATTAAAAATATATGTTCCAAAAAGAGCACCTCTGCACTGAGCACAAACTCTCCTGGCAGTGGGGGGCTGTTTGAAGGGAGCAGGAGGGAGCGGATCAAAGGGAGAAGGGACGGCGTGGCTGTCCCAGCTAAATTAGCAGCAGGGATGGGGGTTTTGGAGGCTCCACAGGATCAATAGGACTATCTGAAAATGCCTGGCAGTCACACAGGAGGTTGGAATTCAGCAGCGGGGTCTGCAGTGCTGTGCTGTGGCTCGGCTGGCTGTGCCAAGCCTGGGGAGGGATGTACAGAGCCAGGGAAGGAGGATGAGAGGAGGGAGGAGAGGGGCTGCCGGGGCACAGGCTCACACAGAAATAAGCAGGTCTAATGAAGAGCCTTGAGGACATTCATCTCCCCCAGCACCAGTGGGATGGGGCTCTGGTGGCATCACCTCCCTGCCCGTGTCTGTGAGGTCCTGTCCCAGTTTGGGGTATGGTGTGACTGGTGGGGAGAGCAGGGAGCCCACGTGCATCCTCCTGGCCCTTTCTCTGCCTCACAGCCTTGGGGCCTGGGGAGATAATTACACATAAATTTGTTGCAAAATCTCCCCCTCAGCAGGGCAGGGGACAATAAACTGTCTTAAAGACCCCATGTGATGTAGAAGCACAGCCTGGCTTTTCTGGGAAACCTGGCAGGGCTCGGAGGGTCTGGGAGATGAGGGCTGGTGATGCCTCTAGTCCTGGTCTCCTCCAGAAACACCCTTGGGGATGTGCCTGGGTCTGGGGGAGCCACTGGGCAGACTCTGCGCTCTCCAGGCTGGGCACTGAGATCTCTCATAGCTCCAGCCGGTGAGAAAGGGCAACCCACAGAGACATTTTCTTCTTCTTCAAAGGAATTCAGTGTCTGGCTGGAACGTTCAAAGGAGATTTAAAAAGAGAAGATAAAAAAGAAAGTTAAAAGCTGCCCAGTGAGGGGCGGAAACGGGAACGTGGGGAGAGATCAGGGGCAGCGCCGGCAGCAAAGCAATGGCAGGACACCGAGAGAAGATGAGGAGAGCCTTCATCCCGCAGCTGCCCAGCCGGGGCACTGATTCCCATCTTCCAGCATCTGCGTCTGTCATGGCCATCTGCAAGCTGGGAGTTGGAATTTCCAGAGCCCTGGAGAGCCCTGACTGCGGGAGGAGTGGGGCTGAGGCCAGTGGTGTGGGTGACTGTGGCGGGAGAGGGGAGCCACGCTCGGGGCAGTGGGACCAGCAGCATGGGAAGGGTGGGATGCAGTGGGGATGCAGAGCAAGACACCGGGAGGGAAAATGTTAATCAACTGCAGTGCCTCCCTGAAAGGAGCCAAATGTAAATGAGATAATTAAGCTATTATTTAAAGCCTGGAGACGGTGGGGACAGGCCCGGGGTGGCCGGACTGCATTTTAATCAGCTGCCTGACTGGGGCTGGTGAGCCCGTGCTGGTGGTGCCCCTGCCTCTGCATCCCTGCCTGGGCTGCCAGGCCTCTGGGATACTGAGCCGCTGCCACCTCGTGCCCCCTCTGCCCAGCCGCTGCCATCTCATGTCCAAAGTATCCAGCCAGGCCAGCGGGCAAGGGGTCCAGATGTGGGGGTATCTACACCTGTGTTACCACATTTCTGTGGGGTTTTTTTTAGGCTGCAGGAGGCCCTCTGTTGCCTCAGTTTACCTGCTCTCACTGTTTCAGATGCTAAAAAGTAGTATACGAGAATAAGCAATGGTGGTGAGGATAAATCCATGCCAGGCACATAAATGCTCCAGCAGTGTTGACTGGACTGACCTCAAAAGGCAATGACTGGGCTTTGGGAGCCTTTTATTCACCATCTTGTGTGGAGGTGCCATGTGACCTGAAGAAATTTAAATAATTGCCCCGTGTCTCAGTTCCCCACCTCTGGAAGGATCATTGAGGTTTGGAGGAGCTCTCAGCACAGTGGGGAGCTCCAAGGTCACTTGTGAACTGCCATGAGCTAGCAAATATGGCAGGACAGGATTTCTTCCTGCATTTCTTTGTTTTCATCAGGAATGGAAAAGAAAAAACCACATCCAAAGCCACCCACGATAAGGAGTGTGAAGTAATTTTGTTCCATGTTATCGGGACCATCCTTCCTGGTGGTGGAAGATTTGGCTTCTGGAAGCAGAGACCTCTGAACAGCAGCGAGAAAACAGATGATTGTTCACTCCTTTTCTCATATATCAACTGGGATCGAGGTGAAACAGGGTTAGTAGGGGCCAGATTCAAAGGATACCCCAGGAGGTACCTATTCCATGGAGGATCCTTAAGGAGAACTCCTCACCGCAGGGCGAGCGGGTGCTCCCATTTCACGTAGGAGATGTGAGAACTGAAATACAGAAGGAAAAAGCCCATAGAGAGCTCTTAAGCAAAAAGGCAGCACCTCTCTAGCTCAGAAAATCCCGCTCCACGAATGTCTGGAGATCAGGGGAGCAAGGAAATGTTACACATGCCAACCACATTTGTAATTGCTTCCCCAGGCACCTGGCACCAGCCCTGATGGAAATGGGGGACCAGGTTAGAGGAACGCTTCCTGCCTCTCTACAACACAGCCCTTATCTTTCAAGAGGCTTTTTTTACTGTATGGTTAAATGGTAAATTAAAAACCTGATCCAGAGTGGCTTTCAAGTGCCTTACTCTTATTTAGGCACCTCGTTCCTGCAATTTCCATTCCTTTGCAGAGCTGGGTCCTTAAATGCTGACGACACTTCAGAAAATGCTGTCCGGGATCCCATCTTAGCAGAAGATGATTCCAGTGTCCTTCCTGCTAGTCCGCAGACCTCCTAGCATCCTGCCAGTGATGGCAGCTGCCCCCTGGCCATGCGTGGGCTGTTGCTGTGCTGTGTCCCTCCCGGGGCTGCCAGTGCTGGCGGTGGGGAGGCCGTGGAGAGGGTTGGCATTTCCAAAGCACGCTGCTGGGGAGCACCACGCGGCCCATCCGAGCATGAATCCAGCCTCCCACTGCTTTATTTGCCCAAAGCAGCAGTTTTTTCCCCCCTTCTCTCCACCCAGGCAGCCATGCTGCAGCTGCCTCCCCTCTCCCCAGCCTGGGGTGGGACTTCAGGTGCAGTCAGACTATAAATACTTGGCACCAACACCACTGCGGTTGTGCTGCAGTTTTATTTGTACGCTCAGGGTGTGCACGGGCAGGTGTGGCCTTTGCAGATTAGGGAATGGGTTTGCACCCTTGTCCTCCCCCTTTCCCTCGCCTCAGCTCTCAGGTGAGGTGAGTGCCATCAGCTACACTGGAGGGGTACAGTCATGGAGTGTGTCCAGGGCTCAGATTGATCACAGAGTGTTTCCAGGGCTCAGATCTCAGTGGCCCAGGGCAAGATCACACAGGTTGAGCTTGGCAGCTATGCTGGAAGTGCTTTATAGCTCCAAAATAATTTGAGGAATGAAGAAAGCAAATTCCCTGTGATTTACACAGCCAATCCCAGAGTGATGAGGAGGAGTCCGGAGTCAAGCGTGGCATAGGGGTTGCAGTGCCTCGGTCCGAACTGGCCATTGGATCATGTGAAAAGAGAATACAGGAGGTAAAAAATGGCTCTGGGGGGCTTATTTGCCATAGGAAACAATTTGCATTTCTGTTTCCTGCTGCCCGATATTCACAGGCAAGGCAAAATTAGCCAAACAACCTTTCTCTGAGCTCTGAGATTTACTGCCATGTGACTCAACTTCCCCAACTGTGATCTAGGGAGAACAATCCTTTCTTCCCAGTCAGCGATGTGGGAAGCTTTGTGCACCTCCTCCTTCAGGCAAAGCTCTGTCCAGAGCATCCAGATGGGAAGGAACTCTGCACCTGCGTGTCTTTAACCCCAATTTCAGTGTTTCCCAAACTGCTGGTGAGCATGCTATAGGACCATGTAGTTGCATGTGCTGGAGACAAGAGGAGATGCTGACTGGCAGTTGCTGTGGAGAGCACAAAAACAGCCAGGTGCCTTCATATTTTGGGGCCAGCAAGGGCCCGAGCAGTGACCTCATGGAATCATTAAGCTTGGAAAATCCGCCTAAGATCATCAAGTCCAACTGTTAACCCTGAACTGCTAAGGCCACCACTAAACCATGTTCCCAAGTGCCACATCTATGCATTTTTTTGAACACTTTCAAGGATGATGACTCCACCACTTCCGTGGGCAGTCTGTTCCAGTGTCTGACGACCCTTTCAGTGGACCCCAGGATACAATTTGTTCTATACTGAAGAACATGCTGGAGAGCTCAGAGGAAACCTGGAAGTGCCTTTGTCTCTCTACCTATGGAAGAGCCACTCAGGGTGGGCAACCCTCATTTCTAGAGGTCTCTGTGTAGATATCTTGGGGTGGCAGAGGTGGTTCCTCTCCTTGTTGTGCCTGTATTGAGCTGAGGAGGGAAGTCACCTGCCCTGAAGTTTGACACCATCCTGAAGAGCTTTTTCACATCATCCCCTCCAGGGTGGAAGTGTGGCTGTGAGGTGGCCAGGGCTGAATGGGACCCGGTGACACAGCAAGGCTGGATGTGTGTCTAGAGGGGCAAAGCTTGGTGCCACAGCCTGCGGTGCTGGCACAGCTTAGCAGGCTCCCAGCAAAGCTACTGGCACGAGTGGTCCCTGGTCTGGGCAGCAGGCTGGGGAGGACTTTTAAAGCCTGTGCAGTGATTCCAGGCAAACCCGTCTCGGGATCAGACAAAATTAAATAAAAACCCGACTCAGTGCCCCAAGCACGTGTGAAGTTGTTTTCTCAGGGGTTCGTCCAAACGCCGAAGTTCCCATTCTCCCAGCAGGAAGAGGAGAGGAAAAAAAACCCAGGCACAAAAGCCGTAGGAGCAGTCGCTGGCTGGCGCGGGTGGGAAGGGGGCCAGGCTGGGCGCCGTGCGGTGGCAGTAATTTTCCACACGCAGCGGATTAGGTGAGACTCTCGGTCAGGAGTGAATTCTG
>VWZF01005256.1:140894-278508 GCA_013396755.1 Sclerurus mexicanus
CCATCCCATCCCATCCCATCCCATTGCTTTTTTATGCCATTCCACCCTATCACCTGTTTTATCCTGTCTCATTCCATCCTGTCCCCTCTGTTTTATTCCTTTCCATGCCATGCCATCCTATCCCATNTGTTCCAGTGTCTGACGACCCTTTCAGTGGACCCCAGGATACAATTTGTTCTATACTGAAGAACATGCTGGAGAGCTCAGAGGAAACCTGGAAGTGCCTTTGTCTCTCTACCTATGGAAGAGCCACTCAGGGTGGGCAACCCTCATTTCTAGAGGTCTCTGTGTAGATATCTTGGGGTGGCAGAGGTGGTTCCTCTCCTTGTTGTGCCTGTATTGAGCTGAGGAGGGAAGTCACCTGCCCTGAAGTTTGACACCATCCTGAAGAGCTTTTTCACATCATCCCCTCCAGGGTGGAAGTGTGGCTGTGAGGTGGCCAGGGCTGAATGGGACCCGGTGACACAGCAAGGCTGGATGTGTGTCTAGAGGGGCAAAGCTTGGTGCCACAGCCTGCGGTGCTGGCACAGCTTAGCAGGCTCCCAGCAAAGCTACTGGCACGAGTGGTCCCTGGTCTGGGCAGCAGGCTGGGGAGGACTTTTAAAGCCTGTGCAGTGATTCCAGGCAAACCCGTCTCGGGATCAGACAAAATTAAATAAAAACCCGACTCAGTGCCCCAAGCACGTGTGAAGTTGTTTTCTCAGGGGTTCGTCCAAACGCCGAAGTTCCCATTCTCCCAGCAGGAAGAGGAGAGGAAAAAAAACCCAGGCACAAAAGCCGTAGGAGCAGTCGCTGGCTGGCGCGGGTGGGAAGGGGGCCAGGCTGGGCGCCGTGCGGTGGCAGTAATTTTCCACACGCAGCGGATTAGGTGAGACTCTCGGTCAGGAGTGAATTCTGGTTTTTTTCCCCTTCTTCCCCACCTCCAGAGACTGGTGTTGGATGGGAGCCCGGGAGAGGCGAGATAAAGGTCTTCTCTATCAGACAGCTGTTGAAAGATCTCAAATAAAGAGGCAGGCATTGCTCAGGAACCGTTTGAGGCAGCAAATGTGAAGGGTAAACTGCAGAACAGGTACTGCTTGTTGCCTCGAGAGGCCTTTGGAGATACATCCTCTCCTGGCTGGGCAGCTGTCCTGATCTCCAGCTGCCTGGGGCTCTCTGAGGCTTAGCAAATGCTGCCCTGGTAGGTTGGCACAGCAGCTGCCTTGCTAGCTAGAGCTGGGAGAGCATGATTTTCCATCCATCAGGAGGCAGAGAAGGGGTAACAATCCACTGGGGTGGAGTGACCTCAGACCGTCCCTCCATCCCTCCGGCGGAGCCCAAGCAGGGATGGGGTAATTGTCCGCCAGTGTGGGGTGTCCTGAGACCTTCCCTCCGTTCCTCCCACAGTCCCCAGGAGTGGTCTCCAGGAAGGGATGGGGTAGCCATCCACCAGGATGAGAGAACCTCAGACTGCCCCTCCATCCCTCCTGCAGTCCCCAGGCAGGGATGGGATAACTGTCCACTAGAGTGGGCTGACCTCAGACCCTCCCTCCCTTCCTCCCTCAGTTGCCAGGGCTGGTGGCTGCCCTCAGTGAGCCGAACTCATCGCCCAGGTTCACTGGCAGCCAGCCCTGACCCTGTCCTTGCCATCCCCCTTGCGTCAGGCTGGACACATCCTGGAGCATGGCAGGCTGCTGCCTCCCCAGGCTGTCCGTGCTCCTCCTGCTGTGCCCGGGGAGGCCACAGGTTGGTCACAGGGCACGCATGGTGGTGCTGGCCGTGGTGTTGTTGCCACGCTGCGGTGTGTCACGAACCTAATCAGATCTCACGCTCCAGGGAGCAATTCGCTTCACCAGGGGAAAGCGTGAGACGCCTGTGCTGGGCCTCGCATGTGGCTCCCCGCCCGCGGCGCGGTGCCCAGCAGGGCACCAGGGGCAGTGCTGGGGCTGCTGGGCGAGCACGGGGCTCTGCCACAAGATGGGAGGCAGTGGTAGGGCCACCCCAGTGTGGCCACAGGGAGTGGGCATCCCATCCTCCATCTCATCCATCCTGTCGCTCACTGGTCCATCCCATCCCATCCCATCCCATCCCATCCCATCCCATCCCATCCCATCCCATCCCATTGCTTTTTTATGCCATTCCACCCTATCACCTGTTTTATCCTGTCTCATTCCATCCTGTCCCCTCTGTTTTATTCCTTTCCATGCCATGCCATCCTATCCCATCTCATCTCATTCCACCCCTTCTCTTCTGTTTTATTCTGTCCCATTCCTTCCTATCCTTTGTTTTGTCCCACTCTGTTCTATTCCTTCTTTCATTCTGTCTCATCTCGTGCCATGTCATGCCATTTATTCTATGCCTTTTGTTTTAGCCCTTTCCACATCACGCCATCCCATCTCTGCTCTTTTACTCTGTCACATCCATTCCCCTCTGTTTTATCCCTTCTGATCCCATCCCAGCCAACCCCATCCTCTCTGTTTTACCTTACCTGATCCTGTCCAGTTCCAATGATCCTCTCCCATGCCATCCCATTCCATCTCCCCCATCTGGATGGGGGATGAGATGGGCCATCTCATTCCACTCTGCCTGTCCTGTCCCATTCTATCCTCTCCCCAGCAACATCTCTGTCACTGACGAATCCTGTGCAATCCTCTGGTTCTGACCAGTTCCTCAAAGTCACCTGCTTCTTTTCCATCCTAGCCCTATTCCTGCAAGGTGCACAGAGCTGTGGCAGGGCAGGTTTAGGTTGAATATCAGGAAAATGTTCTTCCCCCAGAGGGTGATGGGCACTGAACAGGCTCCCCAGGGCAGTGGTCATTGCTCCAAGGCTGCCAGAGCTCAGGGAGCATTTGGACAATGCTCTCAGGGACAGGATGGGATTGTTGGAGTGTTCTGTGCAGGGCCAGGAGTTGGGCTTAGTGATCCCTGTGGCTCCCTTCCAGCTTGGGATATTCCATGATTCTATGAGCTCACAGTGAGGCACTCCCAGAGCATTCGTCTGGCATGAATCTCCCCACAAGATCCTTTCTCTACAGCTCGTGTCCAACATGTCTGTCTCTTCCTTGGGTCACTTTACATGTTCCCACCACCATGTCACAGACAAATGTCAAGCAGAGGCTGATTTACTCCAAATTTAGCGGCCAGGGTCTGACTGTGGACTGGTTGAAGTGGGGCCCCAGCCCTGGAGAAGGCAGAGACCAGGCCCTCACCAGGTTTTGGGGTATCTTTGGGGGTTTTGCAGCTACTGAAGGAAATGATACAGACCTACCCTTGACTCAGCCATTTTATAGCATCTCCTGAGCTCAGTGAAGCTGGAGCTAAGCCTCGGTTGCTTTGATCATGACAAATAGGAGCTGGGAAGCCAAATTCAGTGCAAAGTCACTGGCTGGCTGCGGAACTGCTGCGGTTCCTGGTTTTAGAAGTGCATTTGGTGCACAGCTGGTGGTTCTGCCGCCCACACTGCTGGGGCACGTTGGTGCACTGTGAATCTAGAGGAACCTTGGGATGCTGATGGGATTGATCCTGCCTGTGTCTACTCTCACCTCTGCGTAAAGAGCTAGATTGGGGGACGCTGAGGGTTGGTGTCTGGGACTTCTGTTGTGTTGGCTGATGGCAGAGCTGGTGCTTTTGACTCACTGATTATGCCTTCCTGGGCAGGACGATACATGGGGGTGGGTAGCTGGGGGGTCACAGCATTGCCATCCTGGTTTGGTGTGTGGGGGTGGATGCCCAAGTCTCTGTAAGAACACTGGTGGCCCAGGTCACCCAGATTAAGGCCTCCTCAGTTATCCCCACACCTCCAGAAGCTCAGCCAGCTTTGTGGTGGGCAGAGCACACTGTGTGGGGCTGGAAGCTCCTCTAAAGAATAGCCCAGGTATGTGTTTTTCAGCCCCTGCACTAAGGGAGCCACACCCAAGTACATGGACCTCTTCAAGCACCAGCATGAGGTCCGTGGGTCTCCTGGGGAGGCAGACAAGCTGGGATGTCTGACTGAGTGGTGCTGGAAATTCTGGGACTGTATGAACCCTGTTCCCACTGCGCTGGCACAGCTGCATTCCCAAAGAGCCACCCTCAAAGGGACGCTGGAATCCTGATCCCTGCAGGGCTGCAGCGTGGGGTGAGCAGCCGGCACGGGCGGGAGTGTGGCGAGCAGGCGGTGGGATGCGGGGAGGGGGAGGCAGCCATCCATCCGCTCCCCGCTCCCACTGTGCCTCGCTCTACTTGCTGCGGTCCCCAAGCTCCCTTCCCTTCCCTTCCCCTCCGCTACCTTTTATGCAGCTCGCCCAAGGCTCCAGGGCCTGGGGATCTTTCCAGGCTTCCCCAGCTGGGGTTTGGCAGCTCTAATTTTAGGCACTTCTCAGTTTTGCTTTCTCGCCGCTTGGTTGAGGAAAAGTGCTTGTGCAGAGAGGCGAGCCTGGCCCTTCCCAACCACTGCTGGCTTTCTCTTTGTCTCTCTCCCCAGCTTGCTCCTGCCTGGTGCCTGCTGCTCCGAGACGCCAGTGGACATTAATAAGCCCCTTTCTAAAGCTGGAGCTCTTGCAGAGGTGCAGAGTGGGGATACACATCCAACCAGGGCAGCTCCAGATCTGCTGCTGTCCCATGGTGATGCTCTCCAGACTGTGGCATGATGCCTCATTCCCCCACAAAAACACTGGGAAGGGCTCTAGTGCAGGCTGAGAGGCTGCAGACTCAGAGAAAAACCCAGCTGAGGACATCAAGATGGCCATGTTTTAACCACAGTCACCCAGCACCTTTCAGTCCCAACAAATCTCTGGGAAGAAGCTCGGGAATGCCTTGATGCAGGAAATCCCAAAACTAAGCATGGATCAAAAGAAGTGATCAGAACAATTCATGCACAGAGAAGTCAATACGAGCTAATTCAGCCTTCAGATCCCCCCTGGCAGCCTGTTGGAGCTGCTACAGGATGTGACCCTGGACCTGGTTAGCCTGGAGCTGAGGCAGGACAGCTGGTGAGTTCTATTTCCAAATTCAAGCGAAGGACAGCCCTGTGAGACAGGGGATTTTGCCCAAAGTCCTTGTTATGCAATTTGGACACAAAAGTGGAGCATCCCCCTCCTCACACCCTCAGGGAAAGTATCTTCTGGGAAAGACAAAGAGGATTTTTTCCCAAAGGAAGAGAAAAATCAGGTGAAGAGGACAGAAGAGGTGGCAGCAGCTGGGAGAGCAGAATGCGCTAGCTGGGATGGATTGTGCCTGCACATGAGAGGCACACTGAGTTTTGCTCAGCGTACCCGATGAGCTTTCACCTTCCAATGGTAAACAACTGGGGCTGGAGCTGTCTAACTGGATTGTGAGCTGCCTACTCCTGAAAGGGCTCTGCATCCCATTATCCATAAACCTGTTCATGGCACACGGCTAATTCAGGCAATTTCCGACACGTTTATGCTGTCGATATAATAACTAGCCCGTCAGCCTCAGCTGGGCCAGAGCACCGTGTCATGAACAGCAATCTGCAAATCAGGGTCTGAACACTGTCCCTGCAGCTAGGGTGTGCTGAGACCAGCAGTGGGACCCACAGAGGGCACAGGGTGCGTGTGTGCCCTCCCTGCCTTTGGAGCCCCTCTGCTGCCCGTGGGGAGGTGGGTTGGCAGGGTCCCTGAGGAACTACTGCCCTGCAGGTGATAGGAAGCTTAACTGCCCCCTCCCACGCTGGCACCCTTCTTGTCACAGGTCTGCAGGACCCAAATCCAGTGTTATCAGAGGGCCACAGCGCCAGAGAGAGGGGCCCAGCTGGCTCCTCTCGCCCTCTCCACTCCCCATCGCTCACGTGGAGCGGTGGGTGGACGCGGCTCTGGCTCTGCTTCGCTGCCAGATTATTTCTGGGCATCACCACAGACGGACGCGGCGGGGAGCGAGCGGTGCCGGGGGGGCGCACGGCGGTGCCGGCAGCTGGGGGCCGGGACCACTCCCGCTGTGCCCGCCCCGCATCCCTTCCCCACCGGCGGCCGCAGGGGTGGGGATGCTGCCCGCTGACACCGCCGGCCTCCCCCTCCTCCCCTCCGGCTGCGAGCGCGGTGCGTCATCCGCCGCTCGGATAATTCGGGGGGAAAACTATTTTGCGCCTGCCGCGGATCACGCCATGAGCCGCGCCGAGGCCCCCGCGCTCCCTGGCCCACATGCCCCCCTCCCACCTGGCCCGCTTCCCCGTGCCTCCTGTATCCAAGGAGAGGGATCAGCCGGCGGGGGGAAGCGGGGCTCTGACGCAGGGCTCGCACCGCCGCTAATCGCCACTGCCCTGGCCAGCAGCGGCTCCGGGCCCCCCTCGTCTGCCCCGTCTCGGCCGCGCTGACCCCCCTGCACGCAGGGTCAGGGACCCGGGGCTGATTCGGGGCTGAGCGCGGCTGTCACGCTCCGTCGGCAGACACGGTGCAGCTGCCGCTCGCCGGGAGCCGCGGGGGCTGCTGCGGGGTGGCCGCGTCCCCCCGGGGGTGAAGCTGCTCCTCGGACACCCCCGTGGGCTCCTGGGGGTGATGGCAGCGAGGCACCGCACGGGGAGGGGGGGTTTGTCCCCGGGGAAGGGGGACGAAGGGCTGTGCCTGCTGCAGGGTCTCCTCGCCGTGTCCCACACGAGGGCTCGGGGAGCATCTGTGGGGATGAGGCACACACCCGGCAGGACGGAGAGGGATCGCTGTGCTCAGCTGAGCTGCGTGCACGGGAGGGGCTCGGTGGGCGCCCACCCAGCGCTGGCTCCACGGCGGATCTGTGGGGTGGGTGGGGTCATGCGCCCTTTGGAGAAGATGCCTGTGTGGGAGTTTGCCTCGTGGAGAGCTGTTCAAGCAGAGTTTTTCCTCCTCGCCGCCCCCAGGCTGGCTCTGCGCTCCTGACACTGAAGAGTATCTCCTGGCTGGAGAGCAGCTTGCGCAAGGGCAGTGGCGGTGGGAGCATCGTCCCCAGGTGGGCACAGAGCAGGCAGGCTGTGTGTCCCCGGGCTTTGCGTGTGAGTCTGTGCTGAGTGCTGGAGCTCACACACACACAGACACACTGCTGCATTTGAATCCCACCAGCCCACTTGAAGCTGTGGTTTATTTTTCATAAACCTTCCCAGACTCAGCTTCAGTGGGATCTGGAGTTGTCCTGCACAGGCAGACATGGCAAAGCCGGCTTGGATGGACAGGCATGCTTTGTAGGATTGCATTTCCCCATCCTCACCTCCAGCTGAGGGCACAGTCGCAGGGGACAGAAGGGAAGGAAAAGACTTAGAGACATTCATGTCCCTGGTGGGACCTTGAGAAACATCCCTAAAGCACCCACAGTCCCTGAGGATGCAGATGGGGGAATGCACATCCCCCTCCTCCAACACACTGGGGATGCAGCACCTTCTCCGTGGTGTAAAATGGAGCAGGATGTGGAGGGAAAGAACGGCTCTGAACAGTCAATTTCCATCGCTGAAAGCTGACAAGTTTAAAACAGCTAATGTGCCCCGCAAGATGAGGCCTTGGGAGATTTACAGCTCTCCTCGGCTGACTGCTCCCATACGGTGTGTATGTCAGCCAGGGAGCCTTTTAAAGAACCAAGATAAAGCTGCAGCGGGGCCGCATTGCCCACCAAATGGATGGCAGAGAGAGAGGAGAGGAAGGAGAGAGGTTGCTATGTGTGTTTTTTTCCCATCAGGCAGATGCTGAGCTCATGTCCCCTCCTGCAGCCACCACCATGGAGTTACTCCAGGTCAAGGACACAGCAGACCTCTTGGAGCAAAGTTTTCCTAAGCTGGCGCAGGAGGAGGTTTGTAAAATTCAGGAGCCCACTGGGCTGGGTGTCAGCAGAGGCTGGGGTGGCACTAGCTGGCAGGGATGCCCACGGAGGGAGGAAGTCCTGGAAATGGGCAAGACCCAGCCTGAGCCCTGGGCTGCAGGCTGGAGGCTGGTGCTGGACTAGGTGGGATGGTGGGAAGCAGCCTTCTGGGTGGGTTGAGTGAGAGTCTCGCATCTCAGCAGGACTCCAGTCAGGGTCAGCATCCCCTGAAGCTCTCACCCAAAATTCAGAAGCTGCTGCTAAGCTCCTCAGTGCTGCTGTTTGCCAGCTTTCTGTGCCACATCAAAGTTGGGATGTTGGGTGCTCCCCAGGGCAGTCGGATCCTTGTTTCGACCTCTCTGTCCCTCCGAATCCTCTGCTGCAGCCAGCAGCATCATGTATGTGAGCAGGCACATGATCAACATCAAGTTTTGTGGGGTGTCAGATGGCCAGGACATGGCCAGGGGACCTTGGGCACATGGGATATCATGGGACCTGCCTGCCTAGCCCTGGCATACTTGTGGTGTCTGTGGTGTGGGAGCTGTGCCCACCAACCCCCTCTGCACCAGCTCTGCCTGGCACAGACATCAGCAGTGGATGTCAGGAGACAATTCAGCTTCCCCAAGGTCACCAGGAGAAATGGGGTGGAGGCACCGTGTCCTGAGAGCACCTCTGGCTCTCTGCAGATCGGTGGCACTGGCTGGGATGGAGGTGCTGGCAGGGAATGGTGATGATCTCCCTGTTTCCAGGACTGGGCAAGCTGCTGCTCTGGGACATCCACATCTGCTGGACTAACAGCTCTGACATAGTCCCTCTGCTCTCCACAGCCCAGCTCGGGCTCTCCTGTGTGGACCAAAGCTGCAGCCACCTCAGCAGGTTGCACCTGAGGATGATGAAGCTGGAGACAGGCAAGGCTAGGGATCCTCAGCCCTAGGCAGGCCACTAAAGCCAGACCAAACCATGCAGGCAGTCCTTTTGTGCCTGCATTTGCTCTCTGTCATCCAGAAGGTTGGTCCCACTGAGGGGACCAGGACTAGAGGAGCTGGCAGACTTGTCCTTTGCACAATGCCCAGGAGGAGCTGAGCTCCCTGCAGACTCCTCTGAGCTGTGGGTACCCAGGACAGCTGCTGGGGCTGGAGATTTGGATAAGGAGACCTTACCATAGCTTGAAGGTTATTTTTCTGTATTCCCAACCCCTCAAAGACAGAGCTCAGTTCCCTGCCTTGGCTGGACAGCGGTCACAGGTCTGGTGTGACCTGGCCCTGTCAGTGAGAAAGCTCTCCAGGCTGGTTTTGGGCTCAGCAGCAGCAGCAGCAGCAGGGGCTGCCAGCCGTGATGCTCAGGTGCTGGAGTGGCAGAGCAGCTGTGGCTCCCCTGGGGTGGGAGAAGCCAGCCACGCTGGGGGAAGTGCTGCTCTGCAATGCCCATGAACCTCCTCGCCCCACCGGGGAGAAACAAGGCAGGGCAGAAGAGCTGTTTCTGGGATTTTCAGCAATAGGGCATCTGGACATGCTCTCTACTGTTTCTGTCTGTCCTGCTGCCTGGCTTTGCCACCCCAGAGGCCAGGAGACCCCAGTTCCTCTGGACTGGGAGGGACTTTCCATCCCAACTGGTGCTGCTCCTGGCAGTGGGGCTGGGATGTGTCGGCTGGTGGCAGCATCCTGCCCCCTCAGTGCCAATGTACCAGGAGCTGGAAAAGCAGCCTGCACCCTAACAACAGTGCGTGGCATATCTCTGGCTCCCACAATTCATGATGCAGAGGAGTGGTATGGGATGAATCCACTGGGAAGGGTAAAGCCATCAACTCCCCTCTGCTCCTCTCCATCACAGCATCAGCCACATCGTGGGTGCATGTGAGCCCTGAACAACACCCAGGGCAGTTGCCAGCCCTGGCACTTGGAAGGGGACACATCATCACTGTCCTGAGGTGGTTGACTGTGTCTCCCCTGACCCCCCTGTCCTCCTTGGAGCAAAGAGCCCTTTGCCCACTCTGGGTAAGAATTAGTTCTCTGGTCCTGGTAGCCTCTTGTGCTTGGCGCTGGCAGCAGACCTGGTGCAGTGCTGGGGATGGGGACTGCTGTGGGACACCCCACAGAGGGGTTTGGGGACAGACATCTCACCCTCTGACTGGCCCAGAGAGAGGTCCTCTGGCTCCATTCAGGGCACTGCCCAGGTTTCACATCAGCACTTGCTCTCCTTGCAAGGTGCCCGGGCTCGGCCAGGCTCTGGGGGCGGTGGGAAGGACCATCTCCTTATCTCCTTTCTCTTTGTGCAAACACACGAGCCCTCTTGGAGCCGCCGTGTGATGCCGCCAGCCGGAAAGCCGCAAAGGCGGGGAGGTTGCCCAGCTTCTGTCTCCTTCCCAGCAGGTGTGGCTGGCCCTGCCAGGCAGATGGCTCAGCGCCTGGCAGAGATGAGTGCCGGCGCCAGGAGCAGCTGGCTCCATCCATACCCGGGCCAAGAGCGGAGATGCTGAGCAGCACAGGGAGCTCACAGGAGGCAAATGAGGCAGTGACCTCCCCTGCCAGGCTCAGGTTGTGCCGGGCACCTCTGGGCTCTGACACACATGTGGGGTGTGCTGCCAGCTCCTGCATCCCATGGGGATCCTGGAAGGGGTGTTGGCAGGGACCAGCGGTGCCCTAGAGAAGAGAGGCACCTCTTTTGTGACAGCCCCAAAGCCTAGCTTTGATGCAGGAACATCCAGGGCACATTTGGTCCAGTAAAATCTGAACATCAGTCAGGCAGCTTGGTCTCTTCTGCACCCTGGAACAGCTGAGGTTTGGAGATGAAGAACGCCAGGGTGGCCCCTGACCTGAACCATCAGCCCCCATCCCAGTTTTGCTTCTTGCAGCCTGGGCTAATGATCTGCTGGGCAGTCAACAGACTGGTTGGAAGCCCTGTCAGAGCCTGGCCTTGCTATTTCTAACCAGCCAAGTGGGGGAAACAGCCCTTTTTCATCCACAGTCACTGTGCTGTTGTGAAGCTCCTGGCACAGCAGGACAAGCTGAACCAACCCTCAAAAATCAGAATGGGGATACGAAGATTCCCCCCTCCCTCCAGGCTGTTACTCTACTGTGGAAGGGGAACAGCCCATGGATATTTTTCATGATGGCAGCGATGCAGGGACTGCAGAAGCTCCTGTGCTGTGCTGGCCAGCCATGCTCATGAGGGATAAGCACAGTGGCCTCACTCCACATAGCATGGTCTCATTTTCTGTGCAGTTATTAATTCATCTGTTTGCCTGGCTCTCAGTGGAGGCAGAGAGCAAAAGCAAATGAACCCCACCAGGATTGATGGCCCAGGAGCTCAGTCCTTTTGAGCCTGGCCTTAAGGGCTGGGAGAGGGTGTTCCTGGGTTTCCCAAGGGGCAGAGAAAGGCTGGTCCAGGGAGCAAAGCCTCTGGGAGGATGCTCCCATCATCCAGGCTCCTCCATCTTCATATTGTAGCCGGCCCTGGAAGTGGAAGTTTTGAAGTCATGCATGGAGCTGTTTGCTTGGTATTTCCTGCCCCCGAGAACAGGAAGCAGCAGCGAAGCCCAGGAGGGAGCTGCTCTTGGGAGAATTCCAGCCTGACACATTTTGATCCCTGCCTACAGGAAAGGGGGAAAGCTCCGTGCTCTTTCCCTCATCCCTGTCCCCAGTGCTGGGAGCTGATGGGACAGAGAGAGGCCAGCTTGGGCGTGGGGAGGTGGATTGTACAGAAACGTGGCAGTTTGAATGATTTTCCATTTCCCTCTCCCTCGTACCACTCTGACCTGGACGTTGTTTGCTCAGGCTCTAGGACAAGCACAGAGGCATTGGCTCACAAGCTGCAGTGTGAGAAATGTCTGGAGTGATGGATGCATGTCCACCCAGCTGTCCCACTGCTGTCCTGCTCTCCAGGGACTGTGCTCTTGGCCTCATGAGCTGCACATCCATTCCCACCCTGCCTTTCCTGCGAGGTCTGGAGTAGCATCTCATCACCCTCCCAAGACCCGCTGCTGCTTTTGAGGTCTGGGTCCATGCTGGGAATGACTGGCCCTGCACAGAAGCTTTCTTAGCCCACCAGGGCTTGGGTGCAAAGCCTGAGGTTGTCCCATGCCCCGTGTCACCTGTATCAGTGGGGGCCCTGCCACAGGAGCATGTTCCCCTCTGCAGTGCTGATGGTCATGGCCAGGGAAGGGCCTGGTGACAGGCAAAGGCTCTGTCACGGCAGGAGTTACTCCTGTCAGGACTGCCAGCGTCTGTCGCTGGCAGACCATGGTAGCAGTCTCCGAGGAACGTGAACAGCACATTATCAACAATCTTTTAAAGAGCTGCCAGTGTGTCCCAGGTCCCTGTTTATTTCTGCATATGTCCTGTCCCCCGCTGAATGCAGCATTCACAGGAGGCATCATCTCAGCTTAAGGGGGTCTATTACTTACCCCAGCCAAACTCCTGCAGAAAGTGGTTCCTCCTCTGGCCAAGGGCAAAGCCCCACAGAAGGAGACATGCCATGTCAGGACTAGGGTGGCTGGCACAGAGGGGACAGGTGAAGCTAGAGAAGCCTGGAGAACAAGAAAGTGAGGGGACACCTCACTGGGGTCTGCAGCTTTTTCACAAGGGGCAGTGGAAGGGCAGCTCCGATCTCTGCTCTTTGTGACCAGTGACAGGACCTGAGGGAATGGCTGGAGCTGTGTCACAGAATGTCTAGGTTGGATATCAGGAAAAGGTTCTTCCCCCAGAGGGTGGTTGGGCACTGACCAGGCTCCCCAGGGCAGTGGGCACAGCCCCAAGGCTGCCAGAGCTCCAGGAGGGTTTGGACAACACTCTGAAGGACAGGGTGGGATTGTTGGGGTGTCTGTGCAGGNCTCCGATCTCTGCTCTTTGTGACCAGTGACAGGACCTGAGGGAATGGCTGGAGCTGTGTCACAGAATGTCTAGGTTGGATATCAGGAAAAGGTTCTTCCCCCAGAGGGTGGTTGGGCACTGACCAGGCTCCCCAGGGCAGTGGGCACAGCCCCAAGGCTGCCAGAGCTCCAGGAGGGTTTGGACAACACTCTGAAGGACAGGGTGGGATTGTTGGGGTGTCTGTGCAGGGCCAGGAGTTGGACTCCATGATCCTTGGGGGTCCCTTCCAGTTCAAGATATTCCATGATTCTAAGCCACCATCCCCAGCTTAGCACAAGTCAACTCCAGTGACTGTGCCCACCTGCAAGGACACTGCAGATCCTGACCTAAAGAGTGGTGAGCTTGCTGTGCAAAAGGCAGTGATTCCATTCTGTGGTCAGAGAGACACCAGGTGGGGCCTAGACCAAGAACCTGGAGGCTCCTGGCCTTTTTCACATCATGATGTCAACACCGGCCAGGGGACGAAGCAGCACAGAGCTGCCCTGCCTCAGCAAGTGCACGTTGCAGGGGTGTGTTTGGCCAGATCCTCCCTGACCGGATCCTGTGGGGACATGAACTATTTTAGAGGTGCTGGTGTCCCCACCCCAGAGATGCTCACTTCCGCAGAGCAGGCTGGACACAAGGGTTGTCTCTTTGGGCAGTCATGAGCCAGCTGCTCTTCAGCTCCCTGGTGTGTCTGGTGACATGTGACAGACCAGAGCTGGAATGCCGGGATAGCCAGCACCTGGAGCACCTCTTTGGAGGAGGCCTGCTTGCATTTTCACAGAACCCTGAATCCTTCCCTTTCTGCAGCTCCCCTGGGCTCTCTGCCCATGACTTTCCGTGCTCCCCTGCCATTGCTACAGGAGCCCATGGCACAAGCAGCTGAGAATCACAGACTGTGCAGCTTGGGATCCACCTGGAAAAACATGTCCTAGGTGAAGGATAAACCAACACCAAAGCAATAAAAAGCATCTTACAGCACCTGGCACACCACCCACATAAGAGGCAATGAAGGCAGCAGCACACACTAACACATAAATCCATAAGAGACAGGGTCAGGATTGACCCCAATTTTCTTTGGAAGTGGCAGAACTGGGTCGGGATTCTGGGCACCTGCACAGGGCAGGACCTCGGGCTGTGGTAGCAGGTGCTGGGGTCACCCTTGGCGGCTGCACGCAGAGGGTTTGCTGACGGCAATGCCAGCCCCTCCAGGAGCAAGCAGGGGGTGAGGACCCGCTGGGACCAGCAGCCGGAGCCTCTCCGGCCATGCGCGCTTTTCCATAGGCAGTCGCCTGGGCAACTGTGAGCGCAGAGTCAGAGAAGCCATCAGAACAGGAGCCATTGTGCTTGTTCAGGGAACGATTCCCAGCCCTTTTCCTGAGACAGGGGGCTCCCCGGGTCACCCCATTTTGCCATCCCAGAGATGGGCAGCACATGGCTCCCTGGACATCCAAAATCCTGCTTCGCTCCTCCAGGGTGGGATGATGGGGGAGAGAAACCACAACCCCCATCAAGGAAAAGCTGCCAAATGCCATATGACCTGAGACCAAAGGGGGTGGCCCCAATCAGCCCCAAGCACAGGGACGAGCCCAGTGCCCAAACCCTTACACTTCAAACTATGCAGAGAGCAGATGAGGTTTCCCTCTGCACTATTACTTGTACTAAAAGTGTGTGTGCCTGTGTGTGTGTTTGCATGTGCACGCCCAGAGCAGCAAACACTCCCCATCTCTGTGCATTCCTGCCTCTCCATCTCTGTTTTGCTGTTGTTGCTGCCTGCCTGACACCTGCATGCCCCGGACGAGCTGCTGCTTTGCTAATGAGCTGCAGCGTCTCGCTCAGGGTCCTGCTCACCGTCGGAGCACAGGGACTCTCCAGGCTCATGTGCTTAGCTCAGCCCCACGGTTTCAATCCCTGCCAAGAGAAATGGAAGAATCTGGTGCAGCCAGGCCTGGAAAAAACAGCAAGGACAGTCTCCAGTTAACCCTTCCTGCACTGCTCCCCTCTCCTGCCTTCCCACGCACAGGGAACCCACAGGCTTCACACCCACCCCTCCTTCCCACATCCTGGTCCATCCCTGTTTCCCCACCTCAGGGGAAACAGCAGCTTTTCTC
The DNA here is from genome assembly GCA_013396755.1 of Sclerurus mexicanus. NCBI lineage: Eukaryota > Metazoa > Chordata > Aves > Passeriformes > Furnariidae > Sclerurus > Sclerurus mexicanus. Next base: position 155,587 of record VWZF01005256.1, read on the forward strand.
GTGAGATTGCCCAGAATACTCAAGGAGTCAGTATTCCCACGGCACTTGAATGCGTGCCCCCTTTGAACGCGGGAGGGCAAAGGGCAGAGATCTGGGAAAAGAAAAGAAAATCATTAAAAAAAAAAAAGGGGGGAGAGAGACGACACGAAGAGGAAAAAAAAATTAAAGCAATTCAGGCAGGAGCTTCCCTCAGCCTCTATAAAACACAGTTCACGTTTCCTGCGAGCCTGGGGCACAGATCACATTCGACGTGAGGTGCTTTACCCAGCCCTGGTGTAAATTCCGGAGTCTCGCATCTGCATGGCGTGATGGGAAAAAGCTTAAGAGGGGCCCGGGGAGCTGCAGAGGAGGCTGAGACTATCTGGCTACGGCAGGGGCTGTCGATGCACAGACATTCCAAGGCTATTTGTGAAGGTGAAATGGTCTGTAAAGATTCCAGGACACCATGTGGCAGGATGGTTAGCAGGGCTTCTCCTCCGGTGTTTGCACAGCGCTGCCGGGCTGGAGGGAGGATGTGTGCGCAGAATGCCTCGCGGTGATTAGAGCATCTGCAAATTTCAGCTTAATACGCGGCATAATGAGACACGGAATATTATTAGCCTGCAGCCATCCCCCCGCCCCAGCGGCGATCGGCAGCTTGAGCCGGTTTCACCTTTCTCAGCTCAGTGCCACGGGAGCTCCGGGAGGATGCTCACCCCGCCAGCGGGGCAGGCAGCCCGAGGGCAGCTCCACGGCCACGCGGGACCGAGCTCCCGCAGCACGCAGAGAGGCTTTGCACTTTGGCTTATACGAAATGAGGTGGTGCTGTCCTTCCCCCTGGCTGTGCACACCAGCCCTTGCCCTGCTGGCCTCTTCTGCAGCGTCCTGAGCCACAGCCAGCCCATGCCAGCAGCTATGAGGCTGCTGGCATTCTTTGGGATCAGGGCATCCTGCTGCAGAAGGCATGTGCCATAGGGTACAGCTTCCAGCAGCCTGGGGGTACTTCCAGCTCCTTGCCTGGCCCTCTGGTGCCCACAGCTGCATGGGTGAAGGCATCTGAGAAGCAAGATGCCGTGCAGAGAGGGTGTTGCACACATTCTGAAGGTCATGGTTGGTACAGCACAGCAGCCCCTGCCTTTGGTTTCCATACCTGGCCTGTTTTCCATCCTTCAGGCAGAGCTTCCCACAGTTGGGGATGTTCTGGAGCCCACACACAGCCTGTGTCCCAGGCCAGCCATCCCCTCTACATCCATCGCTGTGGACCAGCTCTGGCCAGTAGGTCCTGTATCCCATCCTGGTTCCCAGAGGGATGTTTGTACCCTGTGCATTCCAAAGTTGTATTGCCCATGGCTCACCTCCCCAGACCCTGACAGCTGATCTGGTGTGTGCCACCCACCAGGGCAGGAGGTGCCAGGAGGGCTCAGGCAGTGCCCAGGCTGCACAGGGAGCACTGTGAGCTTCCCTCTCTATCCTATCACCCAGTAGGGTCAGGTCTGCTCTTCCACCTCACCATCCATCAGGACCAGACGTGTTCCTCCGTCCCAACCACCCTGCAGGGCCCTGCAATCTCAGCTCACACAGGTCCTGCTGTGCTACCCGATGCCTCTTGTTTTGGGGCAGCCAGGAACATCCCAAAGCGTTGTCCCCCTGAGATGAAGAGAGCTGCTGGGTGGTGGCAGGAGATGGTCCTGTCTGGTGCAGTGGGGCTGTCATGAAGGGGTTGGTGGGTTCCTATGCTTCATGTGAGGCTCTGGGAAATCACTGGTGTAGCTCTGGGTTTGGACAGGAGCAGCCCAATGACTGCCCAGAGTTTTGGGACATCATTAGCCCTGGCCTGGATCAAGGTGAGAAGGCTGGGGCTGGGGGGGGGCTGTGGGGGGTGTGTGGGGAGCACAGGGTGGGTGGCCCATATGCCAGGAAAGTACATGCATGTGTGTGTTCACATGTCTAAAGGTGCACTGGGGATGTGTGTGCATGTGTGTAAGAGTGAGGGACAAAGGCTGTGTATCTATGTGTAAGTTGTGCACGGGAACATCACCCTTGGATACACACTCTGTGTGTGTGTGTGTGTGTGTGTGTGTGTGTGTGTGTGTGTGTGTGTGTGCAGGGTCTATGTGTGTTGCTGAGGCTCTTAACACACAGGCAGATGCCTCAGTAGCTGTCTGACCCCTGCTCCACGGACTTGCTGGCACCAGGGACAGGCATGAGGCGTTGGAGGTCACGTCCCTGGATCTGCTGCCTTCTGCCTGGCAGGGACAGTACAGGACAGCGCTGGCTGTGCCTCCCTGGGGCTTCCCCCACGCAGCCTTTCCTTCCATCCTGTGCTGCCCCACACATCTGCGTGACCTTGTCACTGCCGCTGAGTGGAACCTTCCTGTGTTTTGCCTGGGCTGTTTTTCGGTGAGATCAGCTCCCCTGCCTGCTTCAAAGCTGGCGTTTGCTGCCATAGGTATGACAGTGACATCTGCAGCCAGGGACTCCCCCCTCTCTGAGGTGCTTGGAGCCGCCTGAATCCCTGTCCCTCATGCTCACCAGTTACCCTGATACAGATTGGTTTTTAAAAAGCAAAGTCCAGGGAAGATATCACACAGCAAAGCTGTTCTGAACACTGTTAAACTAACACTAACTGTCACCACGGTTAATCTGTACCAAGGTCACATTCACAAATCGGCAGGTTAGCTTCAGTTCCAGCCTGAATTAGATCATCAATTAATTAAATCATCACTTTGATACAGAAAGAAAACTGGAGAGGACCCAGTCCTCATAAATCCTGTGGAAGGGTCTGAGGAAGTGACTGTGTATTTTATTTGGAGGATTTTGACTGAAGAAATTCAGATCCATAGTGTGATAGTGAAAACAACTTATCACCCACTGTCTAAGCCACAACCCCCGAGCTGATCCGGACACTGCCATCTCCATTGTGTCCCCAGGAGATGTTACAGCACAACGTTAACCTCTGCCTCAATAACCAGAGGTTTGAGGCTTCCCATATACCGGAACTGACTGATGACTATTTCAAGTTTCTCAGGACTTTGAAACCCAAACCCCACTTTAATTTTATGAGTAATTTTATGGGACAATCTTTAAGGCTGTGAAAGATGGCAACTTCTCCTTCAGGTGCCTTGACCTTATGGCTGCTCATCTACCCATGCAAGAGCCCCTCTCCACTTTCATCTGATCACTCTTGAATTCAGAGCTATAAAAAGGATGGGCTGTCTCCCAGCTAATAAAAATAGGAATAAAGGAAGAGGCAAAGCTAAAGATAAAGGTGTTGTGAGCCCTCCCCTCCCGCAGTCTTTGGAACATCCCAGAGCGGAGACTGGTGTCTGAATCACCAACCAGATGGTGAAGTCCTTCAGGCACAGAGCTGTTCACTGCTCAGGATCCATGGCCTCGGACAGTCAGCTGCCTGCTCCAACGTGGGATGGGATGCAGAGCTTGCAGGATGGGTGGTACAGGGCTCCTGGGTCACAGGGCAGCTTGGCAGTGTCTTGATCACCCTGGGCTACATGTGGGATAAAGGAAGACCTGGTTTCTCGCACAAGCAGCTCCTGAACTCCCAAGCTCCAGCTCTGCTGGTGTCCTGGAGCCACCTCCCATGCAGTTAAGCGTATGTCTCGATGTGCCTGCTGGGAGAAAACTCAGAATACTGTGCAAATGGAGGTAGGGGAGGCCTTGGCTCCAGACACAAGGGAGGGTTGATCTGTACTTCGTCTTCCTAGAACCAATGTCTGCAGATTACTAAATTCAGTGATAGGAGTGGGGGATGCAGAGCAGCATTACAGAATGGGGGCTTGTTCCCCTCTGGCAGACATTAGGACCTGGCACAGGCACCTCTGAAGTCTCACTTGCTCCCAAATAATGAGATCCAGCATCATTTCACCATCTCCAGCATCTATGAGCAAACACACCCCTGTCTCTCAGCCTTGCTCATCCCTTAGTCTTTGCTCATCCTTTTCAGTTGACTCTGGCATTACATCTGCTGACAACTCACATCTTCTGACAGCTTCTCCTCCACCTGGCCAAGAAGGAGCCTAAAAATTCAAATGCTTCCTTCCCCCCAAATCTACTCTCCAGGGAGGGGCCTGGACACGTCTCTGACAACAACCAGCAACGTGTCATTTGTTTTTATTACTCTAGGAGGGCAAGCTGCTGTGCGTGACCAAGGAAACCGAGAGCGGGCTGCCCTTGTGAACTTGCCGAGTGCCTGATGGAGAACGGGAGGAGAAGAGAGCTGGGGGAGTAGGGAAAACATTACTTCTCTCTTGCTTATTGGCCAAGGCAAGATTGATTGACTGTACTCACAGTAGCATAGCAGGCGTCAAGGTAGGCACAAAATTGTGGTGAGCACTAGTAAACCACCAGCCATGGGGATGAACTTAATGTGAGAAAAGACATATGGGGTGGATGCTGATTTTGTGTTGAGCTGGGGAGCCGTGCGGCTCCCTGGGGCAGGGAAAGGAGAGGAGATGAGTCTGACACAGAGCACAGAGCCATGTGATGGCACTGACTGGTCACTTGACAGAGGAGGGCTGGCCTCACTCTGCCTCCCTTTTGATGTCTCGAGCGTTTATAGCCACTGCTAGAGAGAAAAGGACATTTCTAGGATGTAATCACCTCAAATCAGCCAAGAGGTGTGCCCAGAGGTGTACTTCACAGGTGGTAGCTTCCTCCCTTGCCAGCTGAAGCCCTGGCCAGCAGCTGAGATGCTCCCAAGGCCAAAGGCAGGCCTAGAAAAGGACGTGAAGAACAGTGGGGTGGCTAGGAAGCGCATTAGGGATTGTGATGGGAAATGGGAAAACACCATGGTACTGGCTTGAAGCCTGAACAAGTAGCTGGGGGTGGCTGTTGTCATACGGTGCCTTGCACAGGCCAGCTGGAGGGATGGCAGAGGAAGAATCAAGGTAAGGGGTTGTGAAGAGAAGAGGAGTTTGAAGTGTTTTATGGTAACATAAAGTCAGTTTGATACCACCCTTTCAGTTTTGCATGATGGTAATGGCTCCAGTGCTATTTCCCACCGACAGATACTCAAACCAGAATAATTTCCATAAAAGATACGGAAATTATTTTTTTGATAATTTTTTGTTTAGAAAGCCTCGAAAATCCGCCTCACAATTTGCCTAAATTTGATGCTTTCAGCCTTCAGTTTCCCAAAAACGAGGGGGAAAAAAATTCACTTTAAGGGAGAAGGTTGATGAAGCAGCATTTCCCTGCTGCTGACCTCCACCGTTTGGGTTTCGCCACATCGAGACCAGCAAGGGAGTGGCGGAGGAAGAAGCTGAGATGTTAAGGAGGCCAAGGGCATGTGGGTGGTGGGAGTCTAGTCTGGGAGCTCCCTGCCGGGGCGAGGGGTGGGGTGAGCGGGGCCAGGGACCAGCCGGTCCCTCCTCCTGCCTGCACACTGCTGGCCCCGCAGCTTCCTCTCGCAACGCCTTGCGCAGGCTATTTTTATGCTGTGTGAAAAAGCGGCTCTTTCTGCGAGCGGAGGGAAAGGCAGCGTGGAGAGGGAAAGTGAATTAGTGAAGGTCACAGGCGTAATGTCGCTCTGCGCGCGGCTGGGGCAGAGCGCGGAGAGCTGGAGGGGGCGGCTGCGGGTCTGGGCGGCAGGCTGGGCTGGGTGGAAAACAGTCGTGGAGCAGCTCCATGTTCCACCTCTGCCTTCCCGGGGAACATCCAGCCGCCGTGGCCCTGCCAGCACGGGGGAGCGAGCTGGCAGCGCGCACCTACTGCTGCACCGCTCGCTCGCGGCTGCGACGAGTGTTTGCAGAGCATCAGCCGCTCCACGGGCTGTAACTGGGGTTTACATCCAGCATAAAAAGTAATGATCGCGCTCTCCCGCTAAATCACACACACGCAGGCTGGAATAGGAAGTCGCTCCCGCCTGCAGCGGCAAAAGGTTTGTACCTGCGAGAGCCCAAGTAGTTCCCAAAGGCGGGAAACAGCCTTTTATTCCCTGCTGGAATGGCTGAGGGGAGCAGTGCCCAACACCACGCCCGCGGGACTTGGCCAAAACCCACAGCCATTCCTGCGGCATCCCTTTCCCCAGGCTTCTCCCGCTTCCTCTGAAGCAACGGTTGTCCTGAGAACAGTAGGGAAAGGTGAACGCAGGAAGACGCCCTGCCTGCGGGAATCTGGGATCTGGACCGCTCTCGGGCTTTCCTCACTTGGCTGAGCCGAGCGGAAAGTTGGCCGTGGTGCTCCTCCCCTTCGTGCGGGGTTTGGAGCAGGGATGAGAGCCCAGGCAAGGCGAAGAGCATCCCGCTGATGCCGCTGCCACGCCGCGAGCGGCTCCGTCCCGCAGCGCATCGCGTCAGGGGACCGCGGGGAGCCGCCGCGCTCCCGGCAGCCTCCTGCTTCTGGGGGACGCTGGAGGCACAGTTCCCATCACTTTCCCATCCCGGAGCAGATTTATGAGCCTCCCAAAAGCTCTCCTGCAGCCCTCCAGGAAGGCTGGGGCTGGGGGTTGGCGGGGGGGTGTCTGTTTGCGGGGAATTGTGAATCTACTTTCTTACACGGCTGCGTACCACTGTGCAACGGTAATCCCCTGAGCAGGGTGAAACGGAGGCCTAGCTACCATGACCTCCTCTGTAGGTTTCCATGGATACCATGTACTATAAATAAAAAAAGGAATTTCAAACCAGTTTTCAATCCTGCTTAGTGGGAATAGGAAACCTCTTTTGAATTTAGTTTCCTATCTCACCTTACGGGGGTTATTTTGCAGCCTGTTTGAAACAAATAATTACCCCTTCAGCCAGGAAATTACCACCAATCTTACCTATTTACTTCCAAACACTTGGCTAATTAGCACATCGGGGAGAGCTGCCTATTTGCACGCTGGAGATGGGAGGCTTAGTGTCTTTATTTTGGTGGTGCTGGGAGAAAGGACGTGGGGCCAAGGGTCAGCGAGGGGCGTCAGAGCCCTACGAAAAAAAAAATAATAAAGAGCAGGAGAGCTGTAAAACTCGAAACGCCGAGATGCCGTGTGAATTAGCGTGCGAGAAGCCCCGGCAAAAAAGGGAATATTACATCTGCATCCTTTTGCAATGAATCAGAGTCATGCTGCAGATTTTGTCTGGCATACTGGGTCTCTGGAGGATAGAAAATAATTTGGTCGCAGCAGTGGGAGGTGTGTGTGCGTGGAGAAGGGAGTTGCTTTCCAACAGCCTGCTGTGGTGAGAACATGCCTGACACTTCATTCCTTTCCAGTTAATGCAGCGAGGCCGGGAGGAAACTTAACCCTCTAATTGCTAAAGTGTACCGGGGACTTGGGAAAGTCCTTGGAAAGCAAACGGGGCTCCCGGGGTTGGTATCCCCTCGCCTGGCGCTGCTGGCAGACAGCTGAGGGATTTGCCCAAATGGCGGGCGGTGGGGGCAGGGGAAATGCTAATTCGAAACAGGCGCTGGCGAGTGGGACCGGAGGACAGAGAGGTTGTGTTTGTCAGACCTCTGGGCTGGCAACAGGCCGGCCAAGTCCAGTCCGTCACAATGCTGGGTCTGAGCCAGCTGGACACGTGGTGGCTCGCGGAGGGGTCTCACGGTCTGGCGTTCTCAAATGCCGCCCAAGCTCAGCGCTGTGGGCCCATGATCCTGGATCACCAACACTGAAAATCCCAAGCGTTTCCCATTCTCTTCCATCACCACACCAGTGTAATGTTCCCCCCACCGCCTTGAACATGTCCTGCTGTGGTGGCCACCCAGCACAGCCCCCACGGTGTGGTCCTTGCAGGGCTGACCCACACCTTCTGCCAGACAAGGGAGGGTAGGTGAAGGACATGTGACCCAGGGTGGGCAGCCCCATCTGCTGCAGCCCCCCATCTCTCTGTGGCAGCTGGGGGGGCCTGCTCCCTGCTGTTTTCCTTCTGTGGTCTTTGGGAGCTGTTCCCACCAGGCACAGCTCCATGAGAAGCAGCTCCCAGGTGTGCAAAGTCCTTTCACCTTGCTCACACCGGTAAGGGTCTCCCAGAAAGCACAGGATTGGGACTAGGGAGCATAAGCTCTCCACAGCTGGAAAGGAGGAGGAAGAGGAGGAGGAGGAGGGAGGCAAGCACAAAACACGGGGGGCTCAGCCAGAGCTTCGTGTGCAATACGGGTAAGCTCTGCTCAAAGCTTGTCCATAATGTTTAATAGCACGGGATGATCATGGGCATCTGACTTGGAGCCTGTTCTCTGCTGCCCTCCTAAAGCTCCTTATTAGCATTTCCAGGACATTGATGTTGTGCTCGGATATACGGGAAGGCACTCATAAGTTACAGAGCAGCAATATATCAACGTTAGAGAAGGGCCCATTTAAGCTTAGTATCAGAGGCTGGGTTTTTCTGGAGTCAGGTGTCTCATTCCCATTGAAATTCAACAGGAGTTAGAGTTTGCTCCCAGGGCTTCTTTGAAAGTCCCAGACTTAATTAGTATTTATCTTAATTAGGGGGACGTTACCTGCTCTGGGAACCTCATGCTATCTGCTGTATTCAACCCCATAGCACCATGGGAAAGGGCTCCCAGCCCTTTTTGCAGTGGGGGACTGAGGCACATGGTGGCTGGTGCTGCCAGCCTGCCACTCAGCAGAGAGCAGAAAATGTCTTTTAGGGGGCTGAGAGGCTCACAGCATTGCCCCCCTCCTTTCCTGGGTTGTGTTCTCTTGAAAGACCAGGTTAGACCATGCAGGACTTCAGAGGGAGGTCACTTGATGGGGTGCAGCAGGAGGATGCAGAGACCCCTCCTCGCTGCCTGCGTGGGTCCATGGGCATTTTTGGGGGGCCCTGGGTGGACAGAGAGGTGGCTCAGCCCTGGCTGTGCTCTGGAGCACTGCTGCTCGTTCACCATCTTCAGGCCAGGCCACAAATCGCAGGGTGGAGGATGGGACGGTGAGGAAAGAGGAGAAAATCAGCACTTTTTTTTTTTTAAAAAAACCCCAAAGTACCGGCTTGGGAAGAGCTTAGAAACCCGATCTGGTCTGAGCCATAAACAGCCAAGAAGGACAAGCCATGGGGCTCTCTTGGCAAGCAGAATCTCACCCACACCCTCCTGCAGAGGCGGGGAGAGGCAGGCGAGTCCAAACAGCTCCGCAGTCCTCTCGGCATGGACTTTCCAAGGGCAGGGAAACCCAAATGTGAGCCCCCACCGCCTGCCCTCATCCCCCCTGGTGCCAGGCACCGTGGGGTTCCCCAACATGGTATCCCTGTCCTGCCCCACTCCTCCAGGAGTGAGGGATGGGGTTAGGATTCCCAGCTGGGCTGGCAGCTTCAGGGAAGGGGTTTGGAACAGGAACAAGCCAGCCGTCCCCAGGCAGAGCCATCAAACATGGTGACCTCCCCTGTGGTGCTCCAGTGGGTGGGATGCAAGGTCTCAGGGGCTGTAAGCGGTGGGGTGGGCACCTCTGGGGTGTGGTGGGGACCTCCAGGGATGTCCTGGGGATGCTCATGGTGTGTAAATGCAGCATGACCCAGGGATTAGGGAAGTGGGTGCTGGCACAAGGGAGGAGAGGATGAACATCTCCCTCCTCCCACTGGGAAACCTCCCTCCAGGGAGAGCTGAGAATCCCGGCAGACTGTGCTGGCAGATATCTCCAGAGGATCAGCCTGGCCTACGGGGCTTTGGGCCAGCTGTTTTGGGAGGGGGAGATGGTTAAAGGCAGCAGGAAGCTCAAGGCTGGCCCACAGAACGTGCTGGGGGTGGCACAGGCAATGTTGATATCTGGACAGTGGTGGAAGAAGGGGGACTTCAGATGGACTGGGAAGGGCAGAGATGGCGTAAGCCATCTGCAAACATCCATCAACAGTGGGACAAGGAGCAAGGAGCAAGTCTGCTGGGAGCAGAGACAGTGGGGTGCTGGGAGCAGAGACAGTGGGGTGCTGGGAGCCATCTATTGCTAAATGATGGGAACCAGCCAGGTGGATCGGCCCACAGCTGACCTTAGAGGCATTTTTGGTGGTCTGGTGACTCCATCCATGGGGCAGGGACACAACTCTGAGCTGAAGGCAACTGCCATGGTGCTGAGCACCTCAAGCAGCCTCACTAGTGCTGCCTCCCCATCCTACTGGGCAGAGAGAGCTTTCCCCAGGGTCACAAGACCCAATGGTCCGGGCTGTCCTGAGAAGTACAGGGAAGTTGGTTTACCCAGGAGATGCTGAGTGAAATCCTTGACACCCTGCTGACAGCTAACTGGGATCAGGCTGAGAGCCTTCATCACTCAGCTGCTCATCAGGAGCTTGAGGAAGGAACAGGCGGGGAGGGAGCATCTCTTGCCACACTGGACCCATGCTCAGGTCTTCCTCCAGCTCTCCTCCATTCACTGTGTGCCCTGGAGAGCAGAGATGGTTTCCCAGATTTGCTTGTGGACTGCAGGGCTGGAGTTTGAGAAAGGATTGGGGTGGAAAGTGGTCTTGAAGGGAACAAATGTGGCTTCATAATGAAGAGAAACGAGGAATTAGTAACAGAGGGTGACTAGTCACAAAATGCAAAATATTACAGAAATTTGTTAATTGACAAATTGATTCAAGGTATTTAATGCTCTTATCTTCCCTCTCCACTCTGTTTTTTTCATTTGCCCTGGGAGAAGAATGGCAAAAGTTTCGTAAGAGAAGGGAAACTCCCAGAAACCAAGGATTGGTGTTGAATGGTCTGATGGAAATTCCTGGAAATGTTAACACAGCAGAGCTGCAATTAGGAGCGGTATCCTCGCAAGTAACATGGAAAGCTGTGAGAAAAACATTCCTTCCAGGTCCTGGTGACACAGGAATACAACAGGTGGCACTGAATTTAATGCTACCATTAAATAACAATTTTTTTTTTTCCAGGCAGGAGAAATGTGGTAGCTGGAAAGATGGATGACTCCATTGTTTCATTCTGCTTCATGCAGAGCTACCATTACCTTGCTTGATATTTTATGGAAGGTTTGCCGGTCTGAGCCTGTAGGCTTCGAGATCATCGACAATGTGCTAATGTAAAGTTGCTTGAGCTTATGGAAGATTTTGAAGGCCTGGATTCCATGTGTTGAGACTGGCACCATATCAGAGGAACAGCTGAGTATATGGAGCAGGGAAGCTACGTGTAAGTTATCCAGCAAGGAGAGAATCCGCCTGGGGCTGCAATCCTGGGTGCTGTAATGAGGAGGGGAGGCAGCGGTCCCAGCTGGTCCTTCCCCACCATATAGACAGGCTGGGGGTTTGCTTCACAAGAACAAGATTATCATGTTGGTGGACACTGTCCTGGGCAGATTTTTGCACGCCAGAGAAGATCAGGGCTAAGTGGAGGCCAGGGCGGGACGTGCTGCAGGGAAAGGAGAAATGTGGATCTTCCCTGTGCTTTGGGACAGTGTGTTGGCTGCCATCACAAGTAACAGCCCTCAGAAGTGGCTCTGAGGATACAGGGCAAGGACAGGATATGTAGAAAATCTCTTTTCTAGAGCGGCCAGGAGGGAGAAGCTCCTGCCCAGAGGAGCTGGCTGCCCTGCTCGGAGGGAAGGAGGCCAGCTTGATGCCTTCAGTCACTGCTTGGAAACCCCTTGAAGGCAGTGCTAAAGGGATTAGTATTTTCTCACCAATTCCCAAGCTGCTCTGACAAAGATCCCAGGAATACCCAGGCCTGCAGCGAGGTCCTGCCCCACCACCAGAGATTTCATTCACCCTTGTAGAGCAGAGATAATTGTCCCACAGCTACCCAGGTTCCCTTCCTGGCTCACTGCAGGAGCTACTAAAGCAGAAACAGCCAGGGCAGAGCCCAGAATAGCTGGATGAATCCTAGTGTAGTGTCTGGAAGGTTTGGAAGAACCCAGGCTCCCTTCACCAGTGGTGCTGGCTCACCAGGACAGGCAAGGGGCTCACCATCTCTGGAGCCATGTATGAAGCAGTGGCAGCTGGAGGGTGCCTGGGAAGGGAGAAGTGGATGAACAGACAGGTGAAAAAGCTTTTGTGACAACCAGCTTTGAACTCTTACAAACACCGCAAGCCCACCTGAGCTGGTTTTCTTGAGAACTGCCATCCGGCACTGCAGCATTGTGGCACCATGACCAGCATGATGCTGATGCCTTTGTCTTTCCTGAGTGAACAATCTGAAGACTTTGGGTAGAGCCACCAGCATCTTTACTTCTGGATCAGGTCACTCCTGGCCACTAAGGCAGGCTGCTCCTTCTGAAGAGCAGTTTGTGGAATGAATTTTTACACTGGCCTAACATAATTGGGCTTAAAGATCTGCCACACTCCTCCAAGCTTTTTGGAGAGGATCTTGGGCCTTTTGCTGTCCTTAGAAGGGGCCATCAGGATGTGTGAGTGGAAGTGAGAAATGAGATTTCCTGGGAATAATCCTCCTACATGAAACTCAGTGACATCTGTGAAAACTCTCGTGTGCACCAAGATGATACACGTGAGGGAGCGTGGAGAGATGTCTGGAGAGAGACCATGTCCTATTAATTAGCTCAAAACTTGTGAGGGTTGGGTTCAGTGGGGTGGCCAGGCTGATTGGAGAGGCCCTGCAGGCCTGGATCACACAGCTGAGCTCAGCATCATTTAGGACGGATCAGAACCTGTGTTGCAAATAAGGTGAGGCAGAGCACATCCTGAGCCTCTGTAAAGCCACTCTCTACTCTGAGGGCTCCTAAATTGGCTCACCTTCCAGGAATCGGGTTATTTTGTGACAACCCAATGAGGACCTCTGCTTGAGAGCCCAGCTGTGACCAAAAAGGTGAATAAAAATGAGAGACTTCATGGAAGAGACTGCAGAGAAGGATGTCAGAAGTTTGACAAAGGCGTTAGACAGGCGGGGGGTGTCACCATGACCTCGCACGGAGCGCTGTGGGCAGGGCTGCACATCCCACCTCACAAATGACAGTCACAGGCATGGATCTGGAGGAGGCTGGGAAAATAGCTCCAAGACTGGCAGACCCTGGGGCTTTTCTATGCAGAAGCTTGGGCCCATTTGGCTTACAAAATTCTGGGACTCTTAACTCCACTTGATGGTTTCTGGGGTGACTGGAGCCAAAGGTTTGCTCCAGTATTTGGAGAAATCAGCTGGACTTTGTCTGTTTGAACGCTCTGACCTGCAGTGACGTGGGCTGGTTAAAACCTGACAAGGGATGCTCTGAAGTAGAAAACTCCTGTCTAAATCAGACCAGGAAGGTTTTTCCAGGTCCGTGCTGTGGGTCAGGGTTGTGCTGTCTGTATTTCCTTAGGCACCTGTTAACAAGCCACTGCTAAATAGTGATAATCCTGCTGCTGCAAGCCCAGGTCTGAGTGTTTGCTACAGCAGGATAATGTCCCTGGCTGGAGATGTGTTTGGAGCCTGTGCAATGGCCCACTTAAATCCACGTGAGACTTGAGGGGTCTTGGCAAAGGAGCAACCTAAATAAAATTAGGAAGACAAGGGGATGTTCCCATGGGCCACTGCCTTGGAGTGAGCCCACAGGACTTGAAACAATAAGGTTTCTTTTGCCACGGAACAGTAGAAATAGGTAATCCAGATTAGTTGCTAAGTGCCTCCAGGAGGTAGGATTAGTAAAAGGAAGAGTCTGCAGTACTCAGCTGGCAGAATCTCACCAGGAAAAAGGTACAGACATAACGGTGCCTGTGCAAGTGTCTGGTCTTTGAGGGCAAATCCTGGGAATGACCACCAGAAACTCTCCAAAGGCCATAGAACTGATGTTTATGTGTGTAGGAGATGTCTATGAGTCTGCACCACCTTGGCTCTCACTCCAAATGTCACGGTCAAACTAGTGAACATTGATTTTGGTGGTGTTTTGGCATAAACCATTTTCTCCATCAGTAGAGGCTTTAATTCACACAGACAACATGGGTAATAAAATGGTATTTCATAGGCCAGGATTATTTTCACTTCAGAGAACTGGTCAGAAACGGAAATTTCTGTTCAAAGAAGTTTAGCTTCCCTGTTATCTGGGTCCTACATCTGTCGGAAATTCTGATGAACTATCAAAAACATCATCTCTACTCTGCCCTTCATGGGAGGAGATTGGTTCTGCACAACAGTGCTCAGCAGCTCAGGGTACCTGTTTTGACTCCATCCTTGTTTTAATGCATCTAACCATACTTTATCCCTCTTCTCTCTCTGGGCTTCTTCCCTGTCTATTCACCTTTTGAGCTCATTGAGTTTGGGTGATGCCAAATCCAAAGAAAATGAACCTGTGTATTACTTAACCCCTGATCCTGGAGTGAACATGGCATCCTACTGTGGATAACACAGCCCCTGGACACCCAGAGCAGTGTTAGAGAGAAGATCTGTGCTGTATCCTCTGAAAACATAAAGCTCTGGGACATTGATCTGCTTGTACTGAGATCATTGTTGTTTTTGAAGCAGCTCTACTGGAGGCAATGCTTGTGCCTCCAGGGCCTCCAAAAACTAGAGGAGGCAGCAAAAAGTCCATGGGGGTTTGGTGGAGGAGGTTTACTAGCTGTCTTTCCAAGTGCCAGGTGTCTCTTGGCTGTTGATGGGTGTGTTTGAGGTGCCACCTAGCCTGGGGAGATGTGGGCATTTTGCCTTCATGGGACGTGATCTGAAACATGCTATACGGGGCTTGGGAGCAGCAATAGAGGCTCCAAGGTGTGAAGATCAGTTTCCCTCTCTAGAAGGATGTGAAGAATCTGACTCTAATTCCTTTGGGATGAATTACCTACAGGTCAGCAGTATTTTCGTGGGAGCTATGTGTGCACTGGGGAAACCCCTCTCCTTCGCAGTGAGCAAAGGGGAGAGCCTCAGAATCAGGTGTCTCTGAAGATGCAGGTGTTTGAACAACACACCTACCCAGTGCTGCACAGAGACGACACCCCCTGTGCTAACGTCCCTCCCTATTGGCATCAAGTGGTCAGGGATTGCAAAGGGATGAGCTGCTGAAGGTTTCTCTCTGATATTATCCCTTCCATATCCCTTTCCTCCAAGCACAGGGGAGTGGTGAAGCTCCCAGAGCCTGATGGAGAACCAGAACATGTGCAAACCTGCTCTGTGTCCTTCCCAGCTGGTGTGGTTTGGGCTGGGGACCCAACCCCAGTCTTCATCTCTGCCCGGGATAAAGGGAGTTTGTTTCTGTCTTAGCTCCTTGCAGTATCTCCTGCTGGCAGACTTTCCAATTAGGGAGCCAAGTGGGAGTCAGGAGAGACCCCAGGGTGGATTTCACACTCGCTCTTTATTTATATGTAAACCTGGATGCGGGGCTGAGCTGCTGAGAGTGGGAGCAGGAGTACTGAGGGAGAGAGGCCAGCACAGAGAACAGAGGTCTTTGCAGCTCTCATTTGCAGTGTGTGGGGGGGGGACAGGGCTGAGAGAGAGGCACAGCCTGGTTTGTTTCTCCCACCACACTCAGTTCATAGGCTCTTCCCAGTCCCTGCTTGTGCCTCCCAGGATGGTGCTTGAGCATCTCTGAATGCTGGGAATGGCAAGTTCTCTCCTGATGGCAGATTCCCCCAGTTCCCATCTGCACCACACAGAGCATGGAGGTGCATGGCCTGGCTCAGGTGGTTATAGGGTCTGGCCCCATACTCTCCCATTCCTGTCCTTGGACTCCTGGTCCCTGCTGGCACCCCAGAGCTGAGCCCTGAGTGTCTTTGCTGTACCCCAACAGTGATGGTGCTTCTGGCCCCACAAAGGGGTCAGCAGGAGGAAACTCAGCAAGGGAAACATGGACAGAGGAAAGTGGCACAGCTGGAAGGTACACAGGGCACAGCTGGAGGGCACACAGACCACATGAGGCAGGGAGTGCCAGATGCTCCAGGCAGAGCTGGGACACCTTCCCTCCTGACCTTCCCCATCCTCTGCTCCCTTCCGTTTTCATTGGGTGGGATCTTTTCAAACTGCCAAAAAACACTGTCCTTCCTCTCCTAAAAAAAAAAAAATAAATTATTTAGTGAATGCAAAGGGCTATTAAAACCTGGGGGTAGCAATTCTTCCATGTCTGAAAAGGACCGAAGTGGGCAGCCCATGTGTGAGTACCTGCCATTCAGGGGAGTGAGCCCCCCCAAAAGGCAGCTCCACACTGAGCTGTTCTGGTCACCAGGGCCTCTTTGCCAGGCTACACCAGGGCTGTTTTCCAGGTGCTGTTGCTGTGCTTTACGGTGTGATTATGGCTGCACAAACAGTTTCACTGGCTCAGCTGCTCCCTCCCCTCCTTCCCTTTGTCTGGGAAATGCGACGTCTCTCCAGCTTTTTGCGGCAGCTGAGCTGGATGACTACCCCAGGAGATGTCAAAATGCAGCATTGGTCAGTGTAATGACAAGTTTTTGGTCAGCTGGTTGGGTACTGAGTTAAGCCAGGTGCTTAGTTAATCTTGGTTGAGCTGGTTTGTTTAGCAAACCACCTCTCAGGTGGGAACAAGGAAGTGTAGGCTCAGCACCTGGTTTTCAGCTCCTTGTTTTGCATCAGGGGATTGCTTGATACCTGGTGGTGCTGTGCCTCACTGGAATAGGGGTAACAGGATTTCTTAGCTTGGCAGGTGTGCTGGAAAGATAAATCCAGCAATATTTGGAAGGTATCACAAGACTACAGTGACTCTGCAGGCCACAGCATTTCTTACCCACGCCACTGAACTACCTCTCAGGCAGAGCAGGAAGACACACCTGCAGGGTGGCTGAGAGATCCAGGAAAAGATGAGCAGCACGGGGAATGTGAACAGGGATTGCTCGTTCTCACTCCCAGTTGAGAAGCAGAGGCATGAGGCAAAGTCATGTCGAAGCAGATGGATGGAAGCAATTTTTCAAGGAACGTGCTGTGGTGCTGTGGAACTCCTTAACAGAGGGCATCAAAGCATTACTGTCAATGCAAGATCATGGAAGAGAAATCCATGGAAAAGCATGTACTCTGCAGATGGCTTCTGGCTCAGGAAGATGAGAGAGGGGCTGGGAAAGTACTGTGGGAAGTACTATGTGTTTGTCTTCTTCTATCCTAGGGAAGGTTATATAGGGGATATCCTTCCTCTCCAGCTGCTGTTGGACACACGGCCTGGGCAGGATGGGCCTTCAGGCTGGCAGCACCACTGTTCTCATACAAGGCAAATTTAAGACCTGAGATGCAACACCACATAGAAAGAAGTGGTGTTGGTATCACCTTCAACCTGGGTCCTGCAGGTGACACTCACTCCAGGAAGGCTTCACTCAATGGGCAGGTCTGGAAGGCAAGGCTGTAGGGTGCTCAACATGCTTCCAGACAGGTCTCTGCCTTAATTTCGTGGTATTGCAGATCAACAGATTATAGAATGGTTTGGGTTGAAAGGGACCTAAAATAACTCCACCTTCCAACCCCCCTGCCATGAGCTGGGTCACCTTTCTCTAGACCAGGTTGCTCCAAACCCCATCCAACCTGGCCTTGAACACTTCCAGGGATGGGGCATTCACAGCTGGGCAAAGGAGATCAAGGGAGGTCCAGGAACAAGCTATTCAGATGGATCCCTGTCATGTTCAAGTGAACTGGGAGAGCTTTGGTGGTGGACAGCGCCTCAGTGGGGTGTTACCTGGAGTTGGAAGGTGAGATAAATAAATGTCCATGGTCAGAATAGGATACACATACATTTGGGTGCAGACCTGTCCCTTAAATCCTTGTGTGTACCTTAAATGGCCTCAAAACAATGAGGATCTACAAACCCACTGCTGGTTTTCAGAACCAGATAAATGTCCCAGGGAGTCAGTGGGCATCCAAGCAACCAAGCTGAGTCAGAAAACACCTTTGGAGCCAAAACCCCAGGACCCGAACAGAGATGTTCCAATCTCCTGCAGCCTGAAGTGGCCCCCAGCTGAGCCATTCTGTCCCCTCCCGGGGACCGGCAGAGCCAGCAGGCAGCCCCTTCAGCACACGGCCACTGTATTATTTAACGACCCTGGAGCAATTAGCATGGCACTGGAGAGCAGCCAGCACGGACTGCAGGTGTTAGTGCCTCCCCGGGGCATGGACATCGGGAACAGCTGGGCTTCACCTTCCTGGCTTGCAACTCTCAAGGGCAGTCCCAAAAATAGGCTGCTGCAATCACCTTGGCCAGAGACCCTGCTGACACAAATCACCCTGGCAGAGCGGCGGGAGGAAGAAAACATTGTGATTTGCACAGAGATGAGCACAGGGGCGACAGAAGGGTGATGATCAAGACAACTTGCCTCTCTACAGACCCAATCCGTCTGGAGGGGGTAGTTCTGGACCAGCAGGATCACGAGTGCATCACAGGTGTACTCATCCAACCCCTAACCCCTCCAGTTTGTCTTATGCCTTCCTTGTAACACCAGGTTTCCCCCACCACTCTTGACCCTACTGGGTCCTGTTTTGCTGCCCTGTCTCACCACCAACCAAACCTGTTTTGCTGTACAGCCCCTGGCAGAAGCACCGAACTGCCAGCAGCAGGTGCTGAATGTTGCTTTCCCACTGTAATTAGCAGGCTGAGCTCCTCTCCTCGGCTCTCTGATCTCTATTTTCATTGCTCTCTGCTGCTCACGGGAAATGTGATAGGCAGTATCCAGGGTCTCATGTCAGCAGCAGGCATTGCTAGGCTGAGCACCTTAGCAACAGGGACAGGATGGGGTGGGAATGCTGCAGGCAGAAGTATGTGAGACACCTCTGGGTGGGCATCTCATTGAAAGGACACCTCAGTTCTAGCTGCTGCGGGAGTTTCCAAAAGCCTTAAATGACTTTGTGGAAGAAGGGGAAGGGTGTTCAGGATGCCCTTGCAGGAGCCCGTGGCTGTATCAGTGGTAGGCAGTTCCCAAGGACCAGTGCAGTGAGGCTGGCTCAGGTGAGCCTGACTCCTCCACAGCCACTAAAACTGTCCCACAAGACTCTGCATCACTGTTTTTCTGCGACAGGCACAGCCTGACTCATCTTTGGCAGGCATTCTCCAAAATGTCACTGTGAACAAACCTGCTTGGTTTCTGTCACTACCTGCTGGGGACTCAGCAGAGGGAGAAGGGAGACAGGCTGTGGGGCAGCTTCCAGCCTAGCTCCAATCCCCACCACTCTCCCAGGGTGTCCCTAAATGCCTTCACAGAGATGTGGTTGTCTTCCCGGTATTGCCAAGGCAAGTCCACATGCCCTGCTGCTTCCCTGTGCATGCCCTAAGGCTCTCCTGGGTCTTGAAGGGGAATACTTTAGTTGTGACCCACCTGATCTGACCATGCCTTGCGGGCTGATAAGAGTAGAGCCACCTTTCTTGGTGCTTCGAGGAGGGGATTTTGAAGCTCAGGACCTCCACCCAAACACCAAGGCCAAAGATGAGACAAACCATTGCAGAAGGCTTTGTTCTCACAAAAGCTCAAAACTGTCCCCTTCCCTGTCCCTATTCACAGAGGTCCCCACAGCTGCCCTTTGGGTCCGTGACTCAGGTCGTTAGTGGCTGAGAAGCCACCGGGACACTGGGCAGATGACTCTCAGGGTGGGGTACCCAGAGAGGAGAGCTGGGAAGGGCAGGCAGTGTCAGAGCATCCTCTGGAGCTTGGCAGACTGCGCCCAAATGCTCAGGTGATCAGGGACCTCTCTCCAGGCTGGCCTTCAAGTGAGGAGTGAAGGGTGGCAGGCAGGAGGGGTCTTTTCCCATCTTCCCTTAGACATACCCCCACCAGGACAGGCTTTCCCTGGTCCAGCATAACACCTTTGATGCCCACTCAGTAAATACCTTCAAAACTCATCCATGGGTCAAAATGCTTTGGATTTTGTTCAAAAACAGATCAGAAAAGACCTTTTCACAGCTAGAATCTGTGGTAAATACAATGCATGTTCAGTTCCTATGTGAGTCACACACAAGCCAGGACAGAGGCACCCTCCAGCCCCTCTCGGGACCATTTGGAAGAGATGTGCTGTACACACTGTGCTTCCAAAGGATGACAAGTCCAAGGAATCACTGGACAGAACAACTTGGGGCTGGAGGCAGTAACAATGACACCGGACAGAGCCTCACTCTGAGAACAGGGAAGGAGAGACAGGTCCCAACCAGGACGGTGAGAATGCTGCAGGAGCACTGGCTCTGAATTCCTGAACGGGAGGGACAGGACACCCTGGAGGCTCAGCAGCACCCCATAGGAACCAACAGCCCATGTGGCATTCAGTGTTGGGTGGACAGAGAAATTTTGTGGTGAGAGCTCTGCCTTCCTTGGCCTCCCTTTAAGACATCACTTCTACCCCCAAGCCAGACCCCTCACCACAAGTTGTCCCCCCAAATCCAGACAGGGAGGGGGTTGGCTGTGCACACGTGTGACACAGAAGCCCACAGGAAGGCTGGGCAGTGTGTGATGGCCTGGGAAGAGAGCAGGGCACGGCTAGAGAGCTGGGTGAGTCAGCCAGCCTGCTCCAAACATTTCCCAGTTACAAAGACCTGAGCTGTGCTTAGAGCCTGGGCTCATGATGACCTGGTTGGAAGATGGTCAGGTTCACCTGAGCCTGGGGCAGGTCCCAGGTTGGAGCTGCTCTGGAGAGCTGTGAGTGGAAAGGCAGGAATGGGAATGGGCTGGGTGTTGTGGGCATCCGATAACAGCATCTTTCATGTGACTGTATTTTGTGTCTCCGTGCAGACTCTGCCTTTATGTCCTGAGCATATCCAGGGAGCAAAGTCCCTCAGTTCCCAAGGGATGCCCAAGGGATGCTGCACACATTAGTCCAGCTGGGGACTGAGCAAGATCAGTGAGTGGCATGCCTGGGTCTTCACAGCAACCCAGAAATGGTGTTTTGTGTGCAATGTTCCCTCACAAGCACTCATCCCTCCTCTGCTGAGATTCACCGAGGGGGGACGGGCACCAGGAGGAGGAATTTACAGGGTGTGAGGAAGTGACTTGAGCTGTGGCACAAAAACTCTCTGGGTGGGTGTCATGAGCACACGCTGGGGAGTATCCCGTGGGCCTGAGCTCAGAGCTACATATGCTGCTCCTCTGCCAGCACCAAACATGGCACCTGGCATCTGCTCATCTCAGACCCCATTGGTACATCAAGGCAGTAGGTGGAAAGTCCAAGCCCACAGCAGAGCCCATAAAGGTCGTGTTTTATTCTGGCTGATCTCTTTCGCTTGCCTCATCTCCTGGAGGAAAATGAAGTGATAAACAGCCAGCAGCACAGTTTGTTAAAAACAAACCAGGGCAAACAAACAGGGGATAATTCTCTCTCCAGTTGGTGTGGGGAATTCTGCTGAGTGGAGACGAGTGCTGCGGGGACAGACCACTCCAAGTCCTGCATGCCCACCAGACAGGAGCCAGCTCCTCACTGAGACAGCATGGCTGAGCTCAGGGTCTTGCTTCTTGGCCAGTGTTCTGGGGAGCCTAAATGCTTTTTCTCCTTCTGCAGGATTCATATTCTTGCATTTTCCAGGCTCCCAGTGAGTTGTCCCCGCTCTCAGTGAGTTTTCCCCACTGCCAGGCTCTGCTGAACCTGACTATGGTCTGTGTCCGGAGCAAGGGGCTCTCCCCAGGCAAAGAATGCTCAGGGACACAAAGAAGGAATTGGGAACAGCCACCTTGCTTGTCTGAGCCCTTGCACAGACCAGAGCATCAAGAGAAGCAGGGGAGGGAAGCCTGGCAGAAGAAGGGATAGCTGCAGCATTCCTGGGCCTTGGAAAGAAGGAAAGCAGGACAGGGAGGGCATAGAAAGGGGTTCTGGGAGGTGAAGATGTGCAGAGCGATCACACTCGTGTTAGTGTGCAAAGAGGAGGGGCAAGGACAGTGCTGGGTCAGGAGGTGGTGGAAGGATCTCGGAACCAGTTGTTCCTTCTGTTTTAATTCTTACCTTCCTCCCCCGAATGCCAGGATCTCCGAGTCTTTTACAGGGCTTTATGATCCCAGAACCTGGCAAACCGAGGCACCGAGAAGTTAAGCGAGGCCACCAGAGAAGATGAGAAGGGATTGTGTTACTCTTTTTTCCCCCTGAAACAAAGCAGAGCTGTCAGTTGACACTTCCCGCGCTGCCCCAGCTTCGGAGGGTTGTTGGGGCTGCTTCCAGCAGACAAGAGACTGTGGGGTGAGGCGTGGGATTCCTGCAGTGCAGGGTCCAGTGCAAAGCGGTGCCTGGAGTCGATGTCCTCCCACTGGAGCAGGGAGAGGCAGTTCGGTTCCTGCTGCCTCCCGCAAAGCACAGGACTGGGAAGCTGCGAGCCCTGGTAGCCTGGAGGCATCCTGGGAACCTGGTTTTTGAGGCTGCCTGCTAGGAAAAGGGTTGGGAAATCGGGCAGGCTGCCACCAAAAGTCTGCCCAGCTTTTGGCAAAAATCTGCCCGAACGATACAGCCCCCTGAAACATTTCAGCTTTGACAAATGTGTGTTTTTTTGTTGTGTGTGTGTGCAGTCTGGGGTTTTTTTTTATAATGAAAAACCCAACTCCACTGCATTGAAAACTTGCCCGACTGGTCGGAGGATAGTTCAGCCAGCCCGCAGGAGAGCAGGGCAGCAGGCCCATCTCCCCGCACACAGGCTGCCTATTGTTCTCCATGCAGGGCAGGAGGAGGGCTTACATTAACCACGGGACTGGACGGGACCATTGCAGCTGGACCCCCACCCACACAGGCAGACCCCTACTCTGTGTCTGCTTCAGCCGGGTCTGGGCAGTGTCCACACCTCCAGCCTTCAGGATGGCTTCCCAAACCCTGGAGCAGACCCAGACAGGCAGGCCAAAGCTAAACCTGCCCGCATGACCCATCAGCTGGCACTGCAGCACCGTCAGGATTTTGCTGTCCTGTGCCCATCCTTGTGGGAATGGCTTCACCCTGACAGAGGGTAGGGTTAGATTGGATATTGGGAAGAAATTATTTCCTGTGAGGGTGGGCAGGCCCTGGCACAGGTTGCCCACAGAAGCTGTGGCTGTCCCATCCCTGGGAGTGTCCAAGGCCAGGTTGGACAGGGCTTGGAGCAATCTGGGATAGTGGAAGGTGTCCCTGCCCATGGCCCAGGGGTGGAATGAGATGATCTTTAAGGTCCCTTCCAACCCAAACCATTCTGTGGTTCTGTGATTCCCTGTTCCCTCCCCCTGGCTCAGCACTGAGGACTGTCCCTGCGATCTGACACCGAGGGACGCTCGAAACCTCTTTCCTGGGGATCACATATGGTCCTGAACGGCTCTGGGCACCAAACCGAGCGTGGCAGGAAGGGGTGAGGGGAGCTGGCAAGCTGGCCATGTCTGGGTCCAAATCCCACCGTACCAGCCTCAGAGTCCCCACTGCTGTCACCTTGGCTGCACCAGGCTCCCCCAACCTCTCCACTGTCCTCCCCTGCTTCTCATCTGCTTGTTATTCATGGNGACCATCACCACAGCCCCAGAAGGTTGAATTTAATGCTGGGGGATTTGCAAGTCAAGAATTCCTGCGCCCACACAATGCGCAGCTGGGCTTTGAAAAGGCGTCAGGATTAAAATGCAACCGCAAACTTGACAAACCGGCGCAAGGGCCGCAGACAATGGGCTGCAGCTCCCTGTTATCATTCACGGCGTGTGAAGGACCAGCTCGGCGGGTTACAAGTCATGCGCTGGAGATGCTGCTGGCCTGGACGGCAGCGGGGAGGGCTCCTTTGTGCGGCTCTCGCAGTGGGGAGCAACCCGAAAGACAGGCTGAGCCGAGAGACATCTCCGCTCGCAGCCGGGGGTAAGGAGGGCGGGATGACAGGGACCCTCCGCCACCGCCGGCGGGCTCTGAGCTCCTGCCTGGCCGCGATTCAGCCTCC
Source organism: Sclerurus mexicanus (assembly GCA_013396755.1). Lineage (NCBI taxonomy): Eukaryota > Metazoa > Chordata > Aves > Passeriformes > Furnariidae > Sclerurus > Sclerurus mexicanus. The sequence continues at coordinate 179,156 of VWZF01005256.1, forward strand.
CCGGGGGGCTCCGGATTCACCGGGCTTTGCTGGGTGGAAATTAAGGAGCTTTTCTTTGATTCTGTCCTGAAACTGTAACTTGGTTTTTGCAGGGGTAATAAAGCACACGGAGGCTGGGGGGATTCGGGGCGAACAGGGATGCCGGGACGGGGCAGAGGGTTTCAGATGATGACGGATTAGATACAGGTCAACCGTGTAATAGTGAGGGACAATGCCACCTGGGGCTGGAATAATTAACACTCTGGAGATAAAGCTGGCAAAACAACGGGCTGGATCTCCCCGTGGACAGCAGCGAGACACCTTTCCCGGCAACCCAGCCTGCTGCCGGTCCTGGGGCATTTGGGTCACGGCTCCGCCGAGGCCCCAGGGGGACACAGGGCAAGGGAAGGTCTGGCAAAAGGAGACTTGGATCTGGCCAGAGTGGTGGGAAGGAAGGAGCCACCCAGGAGGTGATGTGACAAGCATGGGGTCCTTGTGTGACTGTCATGGCTCGGATCAATTATTTTAATGAGCACACGGACAAAGGTCAGGGAGGAATGTGATGTGTAATGTCAGTCAGGTCTCCATACTGGGTACGTCCTGGCTACTGCCATGGCATTCCTGTTCAAAGGCAGCAGCTATCCAAACCTCCCTGTCTGGAGGACATGGGACTGGATCTTCATCTGTCCAACACTGTGGTATAAAATTGGATCAGGTGATCTACCCCTTCCCAACTGCTTTCCCACCATCTTCTTCAGTGCATTTTCTGCACAGGATTGCACACCAGCTTCCCTCTCAGTACATTGGAACTTGGGAGTGTCAGAGACTGAGCTTAGCAGGAAAGAGGATTTTCCTCTCTCCTTGGGGGCTCCCAGACAAGGGCAGGTGTAGGGGGACGCCTTTCCCTCTTCCAACAGATAAAAAGATGAGTGAGCAAACTCCACCCTGAGAGATGGGATTGCATGTGGCTACGCTGACTTCCCAGCACCTCTCAAGGGGAAGTGTTCATTTAGTGGGCCAGGTCTGGACGGATCAAAAACGCCCTGGAAGCCAGAGCAGTCCTCAACACCGAACACCACCATGTGATTTTTGTTGGGCTGTGCAGGAGGGTTTGTTTCTTTTTTTTTCTCTATACACAAAAAGCTTGGTCCTTCACTCAAAAAGGGGCCTTTCAAAAATGATGCAGAACTGACACTGCTGGAACTCCAGGGAGTTTGTAGGGAAGCAAGAAGCTGTAAAAACATTATTGAATGGAGGATTGACATTTTTCCTATACTGAAGGGGAGTTTTGTAGCCATTTTGAGACTAAACTAGGTAGTTGTGCTGAAGAGCAGAATACATCTGGTTTTCGAGGTAGCACAGCTACTTCAGAGACACAGGGAGACTGAGGGTTTTACCTGACTTTGCCCAAATCTTACACATCAGGACATGAGATTTAGCAAGCTGGCCTTGACCTGACAGAGAAATCAGAGCTGTGGCATGAGATCTGTCTTAGCACAGCTCTGTGTGTCACACAGACTGAGCTTTATAACCACTAATCCTTGGAAAGAAACCCCAAAAAAACCAAGAGAAAAAGCTCATAAGCAAATTCATCTTCTGCCCTACCCCCTCGGCCTGCACCAGCAGCTTTTCCCCAGTGGTGACTCTATGTCTGGGTTTGACTGCAATTAGAAAAATGACATTAATGACCAAAAACCTTTGCTGCCTGCAGCAGTGCACTGCAAAAGGCTTTTTGCTGAGCTTGTCATCTCCTCTCTGCCCCGTGGAACTGCTGGTGTTCACCATGGTGGTCCACCCTGGAGGTCATGGGTGCTGGTGTCCACTGGTGATGACCACAGCAGAGTTAGGGTCAGTCCAGCATCTCAGGCAGCGACTGCCCTGGGATGAGAGAATGCTGAAGTAGAGGGGCAGTAGCTCATGGGGCCGAAAGAAGAAATGATGCTGGGATGCTGGGGAGCTGCTGGAGCAGATTGGACTTCACTGGAGAGTCCCCACAGCAGACTGGCACCCACCCAGGCTCTCTCTGGGGCTGCATTTTTAAATTAAAACAACAACAGAGCAGCAAGAACCACGATTAAAGAAGTCCCCTGGCCTTTGTAATGGTAGGCAGTGTCTGGTCCCCCAGTAATCAGGTCCCGAGGGGCTTCTTCTGTGTGAGAACTGGTGCATCTGCTCTGTCCCCCTGACTCACATGGCCAGGTGGCACCCACACGGCCCTTCCTGAGGGACAGATGCCACAGAGTCACCTTCCTCCTGCCTGCCCCCCCGGTGTGCCTGTGCACTGCGTGGCTGCCAGCTCACCTTCCCTCAGGGTGGAAGGTGTGCCCTGCGGGGAATTTGAGTGGAGTGCCCCATGGCACTCACCCTGGAGCAGGAACCACCCTTCCTGGCCTCCCAGGGAAGGTCAGTGGGGAGAGGGTCAGGCTATATTCAGCCAAGCCCGCTGGGGAAGGTGTGTTTGGGATACCTGCAGTGCCCGGCGGGCAGATGCGTGGTGAGATCTATATTTGGAAGGTGCTGTTTGGTTTCCTCCTGCAGCACAGAGTCCACAGCAGTGGCCGAGCGGCCGTAACGCTGCGTGTGCAGCTCCCAGCCCAGAGCACCAACATCTCCCCTCCCCGGCCCCACGCCACACTCTGCTCCTTTTTTCCCCCCTGCTTTTCTTTCCTGCGGGCTGTGAAAAGGTGCAGTCTGCCTGTGACCGCTTCTCCTCCCTCCCTTCCCCCTTCCTGCTGGTCAAAACCGCCATCCTGGAACAGCCCGGCGGATTAGTGAAGGGATACCTTTGAAACCGATGCCAGGAAAGCTCCGTGGATCAGTTAACAGGAGAGTATAAAAAGCCATGCCTGTGTCCCCCCACGCTCCCCCCATCTCTCTTCCTCCATGTCACCGGCCCTGGCTGCTGGCTCGCCCCTGGCTGGGGGCCTGCGATCCCAAACGTGCTCTCCAGGCTGGCTTGCCTCATTAATTAAAGAAGACTGATTTTTAGCTTCTCTTTCCCTCCCTCTCTCTCTTCCTTCTTTTTTTTTCCTTTTCTTTTTCTTTTTCTTTTTCTTTTCTTTTTTTTTTCCCTGGGCTCCTGCTGAGGAAAGTGGAGCCAGTCTTGTGGGGGCAGGAGGAGGACGAAGATGGGCGTCAGGGATTAGAGGCGGCTGCTGTGCTCTGCTCCCGGGGTGCTCTGCTCAGTTCCACCCTGGGGAACAAGAGGAGAGAGGACTCGGCTCCCACACCCACAGTCCTGGGACTTGCAGCAGCGTTTGCAGCCCCTCTGGGAACATTCTCTCGTGGCCAGCTGGCACGAGCATCCTTCTAGCCCACAGCACCTCCTTGCTGACTCCTGCCCTGCTGGTCCTGCAGGATTGGGGCACAGAGCCTGTCCCCTTCCTTGGCACAGCGAGGACTGTGGGCGCAGCCATGTGTGGGGCTGGCACAGAGTGCAGAAAGTATCACACATTAGAAAATTCATCTTGTCCCCTATCCCCTGGGCCAGCACCAGCAGCTTTTCCCCAGTGGTGACTCTGAACCCAGGTCTGACTGCAATTAGAAAAACGACTTTAATGACCAAACACCTTTGCCACCTGCAGCAGTGCCCCACAGCAGGGTTTCTTGCTGAGAAAGCAAGCGTGCATGGTGTGTGTCACAGCCGTGCATGGTGAAGCCACACATGGTGCCGTGTGTGCTCCTGCTCCAGGGACAGCTCACAGCAGCAGAGCACTGTTGCAATTCACTCCACCTGTGCTTATGCTTGGGTAGCACGGCTCAGAGCCCGTCCCCAGCACAGACGCAACCCTACACGTGAGCACAGGCTGGGAGGCAGCCACCCTGGCACATGGTGCAGGAGGACAGAAGAGCAAAGTGGGGACAATGGGAGCTCCAGGAGGGACCCGAGGGCTGTACTGTGCTGGGAGCTGGCCCCTGACTCTTCTCGGCTGTGTTGTTCCTCCCTGAAGAGAAGGCCTGGCTGGTTCTTCTGGCTGAGTCATCCCCAGGTCTATCAGCCTGGCTGCAAAATTAAATTCAAAGCTCGTCTTTTTAACACGAAGATCACTTACATCCAGCCGCACGAGCCGCGGCCCCTTTAGGATTTAATAATAAAATGAATGCCCATGACCTGACTGTTTGCTCACGCCTGGATCTTCCTTGATGGATGAACAGAAATTGCTCCCTGGCTCGGGTCATTCGCAGTAAAAATCGCCAGTCGATTGCTGGGCCCTCCCTCGGCTCCTCTGCGTTCAGGGCTCGCTGGCTTCGTTTGGGACCTGGCTTGAAACGGATAATCAATAATAATCAGGCTCGACGCTGTGACGGCACCTTTGATCCGAGGATCTCGGAGCACTTTGCAGCGGATAATGAACGGAGCCCCTCTGTGAGGCAGGCAGGAGTGTCTGCATTTTATGGGGGGAGTGGAGCCCAAGGATGGGCTGACCCTGCTGCTCTCTGGCTTTGTCCTGCTCCGCATCCCACATGTGGACGGCTCGACCGCCTTAGCGTGAGAGAGTTGCTTGAAGAGGGGATGGTGCCAGACGTCTGTGGGACTCATCTCCTGGTACCTTGTGGGACTGGTTCCTTCCTGAGACAGACTGAATTGCCCTGTTGACAAAGCTCTTTTGGGAAAAATAGTGTTGGTTTGGGGGTCAGTGGGCAGGGAACAGAGCAGCCCTGGATGGAGCACATTCCCAGAGGGACAAGTGGTCTCAGGGATCCTCCACCTCGCCAAACCGTGGGCCTCTTGTTATGGGCTGAGGCAGCTCTGTGGAAGTGTGCAGGGTCCAGAGATGGGACTGAGGCTGGGGAGTATTGCTCCAAAGCTAAAACCATTCCCAGGCCTGGGAAAAGAGGCTGGCAGCAAGTGGCAGAGCTGCGAAGTCCTGTCTCCAGCCATGCCAGAGAGAGCAGTCACAGCCTGGGCTCTGTTTGCTTTCAGGGCTGACTTGGACTGTCTTAGCCGAGTAACATCAATTGCTGCACACCAGTTCCCCCAGTCCCATGGCTGTGGCCTCTGTGGGCCACGCATTGCCCCCAGGATGGATCACCTGCACAACAAGGTGTGCAGGGCTGGCTGGTGTGCACCTTGGCTGGGGTGGGCTGAGGGAGGGCTGTGTCCCCTGCGGATGGGCAGTGGGCGACAGGGGACCCAGCCTGGGGATGCCGTGCCCGTGTCCCCAGCCTGCACCCCTGAGCCAGGGTGATGTCCTGTTGTTGGAAGGGCTGCATCCTCCACATCTGGGCAGAGGGGACAGAGGGCATCCAGTGCTGGGGATGCCACTCCTGTGTCCCCACACCTGCACCCCTCAGTCAGGGTGAAGTCCTGCTGTTGGAAGGGCAGTGTCCCCCACAGCTGGGCAGTGGGGACTGAGGGCATCCAACTCTGGGAAGTGTGTCCCCATCCCTTGGCCAAGATCGCATCCTGCCCTTAGAAAAGCTGTGTCCCCCGTGACTAACCAGTGGGAGGTGGGTGGGGGGGCCACCCCAGTGTCCCCAGCCTGCACCCCACCAGGACAGGCTGCTCTGCTGGTGTCGCAGCGCCACCCCTTGCCTCCCGGGGAAAGTGCCCGTTGGCTTCATCTGCACTCTCCAGCAATTAAACGATTAATATATTAATTGTTTCCAATCTGCGCATCTCCAAGGTCACCTGTAAGACCGGAGGAGGGGAGCAAGCCTCCTCCCGGGGCGATCCCCGTCACCCGCCCGAGGGGCGAGGCTGCAGCCCAGGGACTGTCCCGTGGACCCGCAGCCCCGAACCCTCCGTGGGAGCGTGGCCGTGGGGAGCAGCCCCCCGCGGGGATGGGGGCGGGATGCTGGGTGGGCAGTGCTGGTGCCGGCCCCTGGCGGGAAGCGCAGCCCGTGCTGGCAGCGGGCTGAAAACCGAGTCCCTGGTTGCCCGTGGTTGTCCGTGGGTCCATTCAGCCCGGGCTCCCACCGCTCGTTGCCGCCTTTGCCTTTGTCTCCGGCGCTCAGCCGCGCTTCCAGTCTTCAAAGTGTTAAAACTTTTCAGTGTGTGCTGCAGATCCCTTGCCTGCAGCCTCCTGCCCTGAGTCAAATTAATCATGTACTGGGAAACACAGCAGGCATGTACTAGCCCTGGGCATGGTGTATCACGTACTTTCTGGAATCTGTCACATGGGGAGCTTTCTGTTTTAGGCTCAATTGATCCTTTCTCGGTTTGATACTGTGTTTAATTGTGAGATGGGGCTGTGTGTTTTTGCTTCAGCCGAACTTAAAGGGCCGCTCTTCCCAGCCTTGTTTTCAGATGTCCGCAAGAACAGACCGCCGCTGTCTCCTCACCCAAACAAAAAGCCTTTCTCTCCCCACACACAATATCCCCTCTGTATTGTCCACAACAAAGAGCAGGGCTAAATTAATTTTAGGTCCGGCTCTTTTAATGTAGGGCTGGGAAGGGGAGGTGCTTTTATTGCTGCAGCTGACGGCTCAAACAGGAGAGGCGAGAGGTGGCCTGGGCCACCGGGCACTCCCTGGGCGGTGGGGATGGGGAGGGGGATGTCCCTGGTCCCCAGGACCCCCCCTGAGCACCCTCAGCTGCAGTGCCTGGTGCAAGGTGAAGTGAACTGGAGCAGAGCCCAACCGTGCTCCTCACTGCAGCATCGCCCCAGGTGGGTCAGAGCCTCTCTGGGCTTCCCCTTCACCCCAGAGAGATGCTTTCCACCTGCCCACCCCCAGCAAGAGTGGTCCAAGGTGGCTGGGTGGGATGGAAAGTGCCTGCAACCCAGAAGTGATGTCCCCTGCGGTCTGGCATCTCCCTCTGGCCAGGTGATTTCTCATGCTGTCTCCACACGAAAGATTTCAAGGGACAAATATAAAACAGAGCATCCCTCCAAAACCGGGTAAAAAAAAAAAAAAAGAAGGGAAAAAAGGCATTTTTTCCATGTGCTTTTCCTGCTGAAAAAGATTTATCTGGAGCAGTCACCATGGGCTACTATGTGCAGCAGCATGGGACAGACCCACAGGGGCCTGGGAGAGGGTGTCCTCAGGGTCTTCTCCCTGCCCTATTGGGCACAATGCTCTGGTGTGATGTGCCACCCGCTTGCACCGGTGGTTTGCACGGCTTGGCTGCCACAAGGACATGGTGGGAGGTGGAAAGGGGCCATGTGGCCACCAGGTCCCGGTGGCATCTCCGGGATGAGCAGAAAGAGGGGAAGGAGTTGGGAAATTGTCGAATCAGAGGAGAGATGAGAGCAGGGGTTGGGGAAGGGAGATATCTGGTCAGGGAGGTGAAGAGGAAAGCGGATGCTGAGGGGAGCAGAGGAAGGAGAGAAGAGACCCCAGTCAGGTTTTGGGAAGGGCTACAGCAGCACAGGAGTGTTGGGAGGGGAGATGTGAGAGGGAGGGGATGTGGGTTGGTGTGAGGTGGTGTGGTTTTCCACAAATTTAGGCAGAGATGTAGGATTGAAAGGGGAGGCAGAGGTGATGCAGACAGCTCAGCTATGGGTTCTCCCTGTCCACACCTCCTCCCTTTCCCAAGGGGGTGGACAGGGCAGGTGGGAAGGGTCCTGGCCAGCCCCCCATGGCAAGACAGAGGCCGAGTCCCTGCTCTGTGCCCTGCAGCTCCCCGTTTCTCGGTAGATGGGTAGGAACTTGCTCCTGGTTTATAAATATTCAGCGCCAGCAAAGCCCATTAATGTTGCATTAAGGCTGTGAATCGGAAAGCCCCAAAGCCAGGCAGCTCCTGCTGCAGCTGCAGCACGATCCGGGTCCCGCCAAACATGCGCAGCTGCCCATCCTGCCCCGGCCAAGGCTCCCCGGCTACCAGGGCACCACGTGGCTGCAGCAACGTGCTGTTGAAGAGCATCCCCTCAGCCTCCTTGCTCCAGCACACCTGGCACAGGTAGCACGGACTGGTACAGGTGGAAGAAAAGGAGGATGTGGTGTCAGGCTCTCAGTCCCCAAATGAAACGCAATGGTTGGAAGTTGAGGACACGGTGGTGTTTTTGAGTGGGATATGCCGGGATCCAGGAGTGGCCACCTGGGAGAGAACTCTGGATTTGGCCACCTTTTTAGGAGAAAAATGGGAAACCCCTTGGCTGCAGAGTAAAGCTGACTCGGTGTCTTGGGCTGCTCCCTCCATCCGGCAGCGTGCACTGAACTGCATCTCCAGGAATAGGCAGGAATGTGCGTATTAAAACAGAAGCTGGAGAAAGGAGTTACATCTGTGCAAAGCAGCAATCCAAGTGTTACTATCGGGACCAAATTTTCTCACTTTCAGGAGAGCAGCTCTGAATGTGACAGTCTGCAGACTTGGGCATCAGTTCAGCCAGCTTCCTCATCTCACCGTATCTTGCAGATCCCCCCAACAGCCGTGTCCCCTCCACTCCAGCAGTATGTCATTGAGTTGGAGGTGATGGAAGAAACAGGAGCTGTGTGGGAAAGGGAGTGCACAGTGGGAAGAGAGGGGGTAATATTTTGTGGAGCCAGTGGGGAGCAGGCAAGGTGGAGAGAGGGGCTGGAGAGGCTGGGAAGAGGTCAGGGAATCACTGAAATGAAGGGTATGCTGGATCACTGGAGGTTCAGCTCTTGGGAATGAAAGGCCCCTACCGCTTGTGCCACTGCTGGTGTGTGCAGGGGTGGCTTCTGAAACGTCCAGGATGAACTGGAGGAGGTGGCCATGCCTGAGAGCTGCCAGCTTTGGCTGGGGCTGCTCTGGAGGCAGCTCGGTGTGCTCAGATGAGCCAGCTGATAAAGTCACTACTCACTCCTGCCCGGTGTGGTGACACCTCCCTTTCTCCTTGATGCTGCTGTCTCTGCTCCTCCCTCCAGAGCTTCCAAGAGTCACAGGGGAGCACACCCCTGCCTGGCATGCAGAGAGCCTGAGGTCAGGATATGTATGCAAAGGATGTCCAGGTCTGGAAGAGAGGAGGGGAGGGCTGAGTCCCTCTGGGCTGGAGCAAGGTTCAGTGGCTCTTAAGGATGCCTGCAGCCTCCCTCCCAGAGGGATGGAAAGTGCAGGAAGCTGTCTTTGAGCTCCTGGAGGAGAAAAGGACTGAGACAAGAAACTGCTCAAATTAATTTCTGTAGCTCACCTGAAACAGAAAAAAAACACTGAATGAGAGAAGGAGAGGTGTGTTTCACCAGAGGTAAGAAATCCATTTTATATCAACAAATGTTAGAGACAATGAAGAGAAGTCACCTGTCCCACATAGTTTAGCTAGGGAATCATGACGAGATAGGGAAAGGTCATTTAGAAAGGCAGCAAAGAACAGAGGCTTTGCCTGTTGAAGAATAAATGCTAGGAGGAGTGTGTTTCCCCAGATTTGAGGATGGGGAAAAAACTGAGGTTTCTAGGAATGGAGCATCTGTGGTTAGAGAGTGGGATCTGCAGCTAATTTTACATGGATGGAACTTAGGAATTAGGAAAAAATTTGAAAATTGAAAAATAGCAAAAAACTTTCAAGAAAAAAGGAAGACCAAAGCTCCCATTATCCCAGCTGGGCTGGGGATGCATGTTGGGGTAAATCACACTGCAATCTGCTTTGGTGGCTGCTACCCCAGTCAGAAAAAAAAGGTTTAAAGTATCCCAAGGTCCATCCCTACTCATTGTGAAAACTTATGTTTTGTGACTGGAAATAATGAACTACTTGACTGGTGTGTTCTGTTACACATTGGGCTTTGGTGCCACTGGTGCCAAATTCAACACAGCTTTGACCAAATGTGCCTGACCTTCTTCCTGCAACTTCCTGTAAGTCAATCACTGTGGGACAGAGCAGCAGCAGCAACCGAATCTGGGTTGGGAAGCTCCTGCCTGACCTGTGCAGGAGGTGGTATCCAGGAATTTGGGGTCTGCATTTGTGACAGGGAGGATCTTCAAGAGGGCATGAGCTCAAGGTGCACTAGAGGAGGTTCAGGATGGACATCAGGAGGAATTTTGTCATGGAAAGGGTGGTCAGGCATTGGAAGGGGTTGCCAAGGGAGGTGGTGGAGTCCCCATCCCTGAAGGTGTCCAAGGAATGACTGGACATGGCACTCAGTGCTCTCGGATGGGTGAAAAAGTGGGGATTGGTCACAGGTTGGATTCTATGATCTTGGAGGTCTAAATGATTTTATGGCTGTATGATTTTATGATTCTCAGAGGTGGAGAGTAGTCCTGCCTCCTCCTATGTGCTCCTGCCAGCCTTGAGCTGCTCTTGCAGCTGATCTGGAGTGAAGACTTGAACACCTGTTACAGACCCCACTGCTGAGCATGAATGAAGGACACAAGCTCCCCCTTTTTTCTCATTTCTTGAGAGTGCTGGAGGCAGCCCAGGACCCAGATGGAAAATGGCATCTCCTGCTTCGGCACTGAGAGGTCCAATGAGAGAACTTGAGAAAAGGCATAAGCAGAGCAACTTGTGAGCTCAGCAGGGTCCTGAAGAGCAAAGATGCTGCTGGAATCTGGGATGTGAGGCCAAGATGGCAGGACTGGGATGAGACTCCCTCTGCATGCTGTGCAGGGGGATTAATTGGGTTGCATTCAAGGCAAACACTGCCCTGTTTCAGCAGTAAGCACCCATGAATGAGGGCCAGGGGCTTTGGAGAGATCACATAGCATGTGTTTGATCTGGACTTAGAGGCCATATCTGTGTGGATTTCATGTGTATATCATTCCCATTGTGTGCAGCCAGACTGCACCGAGTGAACCCAACCCTACCACACGTGTCACCTGAGCCAAAGATGTCCCCTCATTCCACATCAGCAGCACAAAGATGCCCCCAGAAGCCCCAGAGGCTTTCTGTGACCTTTTCTGTGGCTGCCTCATGTCTTCTTACAGCTGGGACAAGCCATGGAGTAAAGAGAAGAAGCAAAGTGGGAATGGGAACAGTAGTTGCTAGTCCTGCTCTGGAGATCTTCAAACCTGACCAGATCATGAAGCAGCAGGACTCGGAGGCAGGAAGGGGCAGGCAGAGCTTCCAGAGCTAGAGGGCTTCGAAATGGACTCGCTCCCCTCTGATGGTTCACCCCGAAGGAAAAGCAAAAAGCCCAGTTTGGCTATAAACTAATTATGTACAGGGCAGTGAGAGATAAGCCATGCAGGGGAGAGGGGGCTCTTTCACTCTATGTTGATGCAGAGATAGACAAATGGGCACCATCTATTTGTGATGGGAATGCTGGGAAGCTCCTTGGAGGCTGTAGAAGGCTGTGAAATACTGATTACTAATGTATTCAGTGTATCACTAATTTGTCCCTGAACTGTGAGAAGTTTAAGAAAAGGAGGTGTAGAGTTGCTTGGAGGACCAGGAGGGGAGAAGCCAGGCAAAGATGGTATCAGTGATACAGCTTTTCCTGGGCCTGTGCACCACGCACAGAAGAGGACAGAGCAGTTGGTTCCTGGTTCTGGCCTTCCTGTGAGGACATTCATTGGAAAGGAAAGCCCTGGTGCAGGAGACCCGTGTGCTGGTTGCAGAGCTGCTGTCACTGGGAACATGCTGCCTGGGGCAAGGGAGACCTGAGTGCTGGCTGGGACTGACCATGGCTAGGTGCCTCCTGGCACGCTGTCTGTCTGAGCAGCAAGCAGGGTACCAGGACAAGCAGACCCCAAACAAAAGCTTTCTCCATCTCTTTCTGCTGAGACCAGCCCTGGTAAATGACTCATTTTCCTTATTTCTTTCATCTCAGTCCTGAAATGCAGCGCCAAACTGCTCCCTCCTTGATGCAAGATTTGAGACAGATGCTCAGGGATCTTCACACAGTGTCTGCATTGCAGGAAATGGGTACTGCACAGAATCACAGAATTATTAAGGTTGGAAAAGACCTCCAAGATCACCAAGTCCAACCTTTGACCCATCACCACCTTGTCAACTAGACCATGGCACTAAGTGTCACTTCTGGTAATTTCTTGAACACCTCCAGGGATGGTGACCCCACCACTGTCCTGGGCAGCCTGTTTCAATGCCTGACAACCCTTTCCCTGAAGAAATTCTTCCTGATGTGTCTTCCCAGCTTTCCCATCACACTGACCTGAATCTCCCTTGGCGCAGCTTGAGGCTGTTTCCTCTCTCTTGTCCTGTCCCTTGTTCCCTGGGAGCAGAGCCTGACCCCCACCTGGTCCACCCTCCTGTCAGGAAGTTGCAGAGAGTGAGAATGTCCCCCCTGAGCCTCCTTTTCTCCAGGCCGAGCCCCACCAGCTCCCTCATCTGCTCCTGGTGCTTCAGATCCTTCCCCAGCTCCATTGCCCTTCTCTGGACACTCTCCAGCACCTCAATGGCTTTCTTGCAGTGAGGGGACAAGACACAAGCAGCAGCAAAACCCATAGGAAGGAAGGTTTCCAGAGGATGAAGAAACCCACTTCCAAACCCCAGGAAACCCCCTTGTACTCCAGGGAATAAGCTGATCATTTGTGGGGGCAGGGAAGGAATTTGTCACCATCTGCCTCTTGTCGCTCTGCTGTGGGGAGTAATAAGCAAGTGAGGAGGGGAGGATTCAGCAGTGTTATTAGTTGGAGAATGGCATTATTCCCCCTGTCTGCACCGTATAAATGAGTGTGTATTTTTCATAATGGGGGAATACATGCAGGGAGAGAGAAAAAATGTTTTAAAAAAGAAAGAAGGAAAGGGGGGAGGGGGGAAATGAATCGATATAACAGAAGCATTAGGGCACTCAGGGGAGTGTTTTACTGGGGCCATTAATATACTTCTCAGGTGGTAAAAGCCACTTAGCCTTTAAAAATGATAATGAAATGTTAACTACCCAAAGCATTATTGCTGAGTCACGGAGAGCCGGGCAGCCCTTCAGCTCCCATCTGATCGAGGAGTGCTGGCAGGGCTGTCACCAGCCCCAGCCACTGCGGGGAGCGATGCTCTGGCTCATCTCGCCTCCTGCACATGGGAACCCAACACCTGGAAGCCCTGCAGTCCTGATAGGGCTGCTCCAGCCTGGGCACCTCCTACCAGATATGCCCACTGCCCAAGATTCTCACCTGCCCAGTGCTGGAACTGCCATCTGGGCCCAGGTGCTCTGGGGGGAGAAGATCCCAAGTGTGCAGGTGAACTCAACCCTTGGGAGGACAGAGGAGTCAGGTCAGGCAGGATCAGACCATGACCATGCAAGTTGCTTCTAAACCAAAGGGAGAAACGTTGGGAACTGGGAAGGCTTCCACCATTTACAAAGGTCCATGTGAAAGGATATTTTGAAGTGGGAAGCTGCACATGCCGTGGTATTGCCTGGCTGGTGAGGATCATAGAATATGCTGAATTGGAAGGGACCCACAAGGATCATCAAGTCAAACTCCTGGCCGTGCACAGGGCCATCCCCAAGAGTCAAACCCTGTGCCCCAGAGCATCATCCAAACACTCTGGGAGCTCTGGCAGCCTTGGTGCTGTGCCCACTGCCCTGGGGAGCCTGTTCAGTGCCCGACCACCCTCTGGCGAAAGAACCTTTTTCTAATATCCAGCCTAAACCTCCCCTGACACAACTTGAGGCCATTCCCTGGGTCCTGCCCCTGTTCCCCGCAGACCAGAAGTCAGTGCCTGCCCCTCCTCTGCCCTTCCTGAGGAACCTGTAACTGCAATGAGCTCTCCCCTCAGTCTGGTCTTCTCCAGCTGAACAGACCAAGTTCCCTCAGCTGCTCCGCACACACTTCCCCTCAAGGTCCATCCCCATCTTCGTTGCCCTCCTTTGGGTGCTCTCTAATCCTGTGGTTGGGGAGCTCATCTCCCCTGTGGGGATCCGGGAGGACCCTGATTGTCCAACTGCTGAGCCAGCACAGGGATGTGATATATAAGGGCATGAGATTCCCTCTTGGCTCCCAGGAGATGGCACAAAGCAATGGTGGAGACCTCATGGGTTTCTAATATACATTGGTGATTTCAGGTACCTGGCTGGTAGCACCCTAAACCACTTGACCAGCATGAGATCCTGGACACTCCCATGTTGATGAATGTGCAGAGCTTTGGAGGCACTGGGTATCCCCAAATTACTGACCAGCTTTGAAAACCATGAGGGTCAAATTCTGTCTGTGTTCTTGTCAACAGGGGCTTTTTCACCCTGCAAGGGAGCAGGGATTCTCATTTCTCATCTTTTATGTATCTCTGACTCTTATTTGATTGCGAAGGGCCCAAACAGCCCCTTGCAGTGTCATACGAGGAAATTCAACAGGCTGGCATGGTCCAGTGAGCTGCAGTGTGAGATGAAGGTCTTCTCCTAGGACGATTCAGTGCCCAAGCAGAAAATTAATTTCCTTCCATCCATCTGTATATGACCCAAAACCTTCCCTAGTCAGGGAGATTATGAAGTTTTTTCACGAATGTGGATTGAAAGTCAGAGGTAGCTGTGAAGGATGCTGGAGGAGGGCTGAGTCTCTGGGGGGACAGGGAGCAGCTTGGCTCCTGGAGGCACATCATTGCTCTCATCCACTGCACCTGCTCCAGGCACCACTAGGAGACATGTTTCTGGGGAATTTTTTCACTTGGGTGAGCTTTCACCTGTGTTAGGGAGGAACTGGAAACACCTGAAGCAACCAAACAGCTTTCTTTACCCTCTTCAGCCCCACACAGAAGACACTGCCCATGCAGCAGAGTGATGCATTTGGGACTGCCAGCTGTGGTGCAGATCCTGGTAACTGCAGTGTACAGGGCAGAGTCACAAGAGCATGGCTGGGACTCTTGCACACTGCAGAGCAGGTTGTGAGTGTCCCCAGCCATCCTGGCTGGTATGAACCTGCATTTCCCCAACAGCTTGGGAAGGACGGTCCTGCTCACCAGTGCTTCTCTGGGAATGCAGCACCAGGGGTCAGTCTGGACAGAGCAAGCCTGGTTGCAGGACGCACTTCATGCCAGTCCTCTCAGAGCCCAGGGAAGGGCAGTGCAGCAGCAGCTGATGCTGCATGTCCACCTCTGCACCTGGGATGGGCAGATGGAGGAATAAGAACACTCCTCACCTCCCTTCTCTGCCTCAGCTCCACTCTTCATCCTCTTCCAGGCTAGAGATCAGCAGGAGGCAGCTCTGATCTCTGCAGGTCCTGCTGGGACCTGCACGGGCTAAGCCTAGGTGTGCATGACAGAGGCAGGATCATCCCCATCGAGCCTCCAGCTACTGCCCTGAGTGCAGGAGGCAGATGTGCAACCCTTCACTCCTGCCTTGGAGCTCAGGGCTGTTCCCCTACACCTAATCCAGAGAGAACTGGCTTTCCTTTGTGCTCTGCAGAGAGCCTGCAGGTACAGCGGAGAGGGCATCTGAAGGGCATCTCCTTCCAGCGTGGCACTCTTGGAATTAAAGGACACAGAGGGCTTTTTTGCCTGCTGAGAGAAGCGGTTCTCAAACCGCGGGTCATGACGTGCCTGAAGTCGTCTGGGGAACTGCTAAATGGGTCATGTCACTCCGTAGGCTTCGGCAGCGCGTGGCCATGGGGTCTGGATGGACCAGCCCTCCTCCTGCCCAGCCCCACTCTCCCGAAGGCAGCCTGCCGTGCAGCCACTCGCCCAACTGGCACCGGCAGCCCCACGATTAAGAACGACGCAGCCGCCTCGTGCTAAAGCACTTTATCCCCAGCGCCCGCTGTGAACAAAATTGCCTGGGATCAGGTGGTGTGAGCCAATTTTTCTCGCAGCAGGGGCCACAGGTAAAGCACCTCGGTGGAGAGGAGCTGTGCTGCTCTGAACTTTTCTGTTGCCCGCCTGAACTCGGGGAAGAGGAGAAGGGATATTGTGTGCACTCAAGCAGAAGCAGAGAAGGTGCCAAGAGAGGAGAGAAGCAGATGGAAAAGACAGAGAAAGCTCAAGATGAGGAGAGAGCAGGAAGGAAGGAGCAGAGGAAGGATAAAGCAAGAGGGAGGTGAGAAAAGAGCTGGAGCTGGGGTGCCACAAAGCAGTGGCCAAGGCAGCAAGAGAGCTGCATCTTCTCTTTCTTGTCCTACAAACCAGACACAGACGTGGCAGCAGCTAATCTTCCTGGCTCGTGAACAAAAGGATTCTTTTCATGCCAGTAATCCAAGAGCTGCCATGCCACGGCTCTCCCAGCTCATCTGCTGTGAATGCACTTCTGTGGCGTCCAACTGAACGGGTTAGCAAAATAAAGACAGATGGCAATGGATTAGCTCTAACACTTCTTCTGTATCACAATGCAATCACTGCAGTCTTCTCCACTGCCTCCTCTCGGGACAGTTTGCTTGTGCTGCAGCTGTGCAGCCGCCCCCAGTTATGCACAAGTGGTCCAGCTCCAGAGCCACAACTCGGCCCCATGCAAGCAGGAAAGAGTGACTCTGGTTGTTTTCTTTGTTTCTTGGAAAACACCTACTAAGGGAGGTTGTGGCCAGAGTGAAGAGCAGGCACACAGCCACCTCTTCCCTGACATGGGACCTTTTGTCACAAAGCGCTCTTGGTCACACACCTTTAGCATCTGAGGATTTGGGGCAGACTCTGAGGCACATGTTAATGAAGCAGATGCACTGATGAGCAACATTTTCAACACCTAGACCTACCATCACCAAGAATGGGGCTATGCCATGCTGTCCATTAAATAATAAGGCAAATATATCAAGAAACAAAGATGGGGGGGTTGATGCTATCTCTTCACAAGTCAACAAGAAGACTTCTGGTCTTCTTCATTTAGTCCACTTTGCCCAAGTCAGGTCAGCTGGAGATGCAGAGCTTACCCAGGGCCAACTGATGCTACGTGGACAAGCATTTCTGCTGGACACAAAGTGTGCTGGAGACAGCCTGCCTTTGTTTAAACAGGGACATTTTCATATTGTTTCCCAGCCAGAAATTATGTGGGAATTCTAGCATCAAGAGCTGAGCTTTACCACTTGTGAGTAAATATCCTTTCCAACTGCACAAGTCATTTGTGCTGAACTGTCTCCTCCTGCAAGGCAAACTTTAACATCCAAATGGAGTCTGTCTAAGCTCAGTTTTACTGGGTTGGCAGCTCTGGTGCTCCTGGTAACTTCAGAGATGTCCAAATTCCTCAGGGTGGACAGGTTTCTGTCCTGCTGAAGGAGTCTTCTGATCTCATTCAGGCAGTTCACAGGACATTTTCAGCCCTGAGCCCATTATTTTGGAAATTATCTCTTCTGACTCCTCGTCCAAGATCACCATGTGACCAAGCCATTCCATTTTGTCAAGAAGGTGCATTTTCCCATGAAACTGGGTATCTCTCAGAAGTCCTGTCAGGTACAATTCAACTGATTTTTCTACCACTGCTCACCTAGTGCTGATATAAACAAAAATGACCAAGAAACTTCAGACTCTTGCTCCCTGAAAAAAACCACTGAGACTTGATCAATGCTCTTGACAGGAAGATATCTTGCCTCTGCATTGGCTTTGGAATTGTCCAGTTTATTTATAACCTATAAGGAAGATAAGGCTCGAAGCAGCCTGATTTACTCTTTAAATTAGCCCTGCTTTGAGCAGGAGGATGGAGCACATGACTGCTCAAGGTCCCTTTTCAACTCAATGTCTGTAAGAGGAAGATCCCCCTGGGATGCTCTAACCTTGCAGCTGAGTCCAACAGCTCTTGTAGCTGCACCTGCCTGATGGATGTTCTGAGTGTCCAGTTTTACCTGCCAGTCTGCTTAAGCAAAGCAGGATCTTTAGGGATGTCCTTTGCTATTTTTTGTGGGTGTTTGATCAGTAGTATTCCTGATAATCTTACTTATGCCTAAAAAGTCAAGTTCATTGCAATGCCAGAAGCATTGGGATCACGCGCTGTGTTCAGTTTTGGGCCCCTCAGTACAAGACAGACATGGAGATGCTGGAGCATGTCCAGAGAAGGGCAGTGGAGCTGGGGAAGGGTCTGGAGGACAAGTCTGATGAGGAGTGGCTGAGGGAGCTGGGGGGCTCAGGTCCCGGAGTTGCAAGGGAATGATGTGTGTGGGAATACTGTTCCAGAGCACCTCTGCCACCTGTCACACCACTGCCATAGGAAAATCATGAGTGAACAGCAAGCTGTGAGATCATGGATGGTATGAGGTGAATGTGAGACACTTTGGGAAAGGTAGATGACCCCTGAAATGAGCTCTGACACAATCCTGATGTTTTTGGGTGTGTCCCTCCTGTGTATCTCTCCAAGATGAGAGGGAATGAGGATGGTCGGAGTTTGGCCCTTGATGGAGTCACACATTCCTGACAGGCTGAGTGGTTCTACAGGAACGGCTGCTTGAAAAGGGGGACTATCTCCAGCTCCCTCCATCCCTGTCCTCTGGGAAAGGCAATGGGAGAGCAGAGGCAAAGGTGTGGTCCAAGCAGAGCTGTCAGTGGTTGTGCTGGCTGGAAGCTCCACTCTAGCACCAGGGACCAGTCCCCTTTGTCACACAGGGGTGATGCAGGCTGAGATCTTCACACACTGGACATCTTACTGATACTGATATTTTTTCCTCAAGGAGCCAGAAATCAGAATTAGACATCTTACAGCCCAGCCCAGAAGGGACAAACACTTCCATCACCATGACAGCATTAGGGAGGCTTGCCCTGAGCAAGGCCAGAACATCCACTGGAGACTCTGGGGAAGTGAAACATCAAACAACCTTCCACAGACTGAACCCCCTCACCAAGCAAGGCATGTTTCCCCTTGTAAAATGTAAGACTTGTTCCTCTTGGCATTCTGAGGTCTGCCAAAGTCAGGCTGAGCAGGCAGCCTGGATTTTGACACTTCCTGTCTTCAGGGCACTTGAGCTTTTTGCAACCTCCTTTTTGTGTTTTGTTTCTCTTGTGCAAGGTGGAATTGGACAGGCAGCCAAGCAGCAGACACTGAGAGCGTGCTGATGACAACCTGCCAGGGCATCCCGGGCTCCTTCAGGATGCTGACAACAGACAAGCCATTATCACGCCTCCTATGCCTAGAAAGGGTCTTGCCAGTGGTGATTGCAATCACAGCCCCCAGCACAGCTTTCTGTACAAAGCACATGCAGCTTTTAGGGATGCAGTTTGACTACCTGGGAACCAGCAACTGCTCCTTGTGGACCTGACCAGCTCAGAGGCTGTTTTCAGCCACTCTGTCCCACCCCTCTGTTTCTCACAGCATTGCCACTCCCCAGAATTATGTGCTCCTTACTTTGCTGCACTTCTACCACTCTTGCCAAGGGCTTCTGGTGACCTAAGCCTGGCACTTTGAACAGTTGTGTCCCCCTTGGGAGTGCCAGTTTACTTTGCTGCGTTCTGCAGAGACCCTGCAGCTCACTTTCCATGATCCCTAAACAAAAGGCAGTTGCTGCAGCTGCCGAAGCTGCAGATGGTGATTCAGCCCCTGCACTGCTGAGACCCCGCTGAAGACCAGACCTGGTCCCTGTGAATGAAACTGAGGCCTCCAGCACAGGGTTCTGTTCCTTCAGTGGCCATGGTCATTCAGCTTGTAGTCAGCTTGGGAGAATGTGGGGAAGGTGTAAGAAAAGGGGCATCTGAGATGAACAGAAATCTGGAAAGGTTCAGCCACAGCAAAACCATGAAGCTGCAGCCAGCACAGGATCATCTTCACCATAAACCTCCTAAGCCAGTTCTGCAATTTGCATCTGGATGCACTTCATTCCTTATCAGTGTTCATTAGCAGCTGCCCAGCACTAAGCAGTCTGCTTGGGAATAATTAGGCCCTTTCTCTGAAGGTCATGATAGTGGTAGCATCATAACTTCCCTTTCTTTGAACATGCAGACAGTTGGATGCTGCAAACATCCATTAAAGTGCCCCTGCGAGAGGTACCGGGAACGCACAGGCAGTGGGGCAGCACGCACAGCCAGCCTGGTGCTGCTGTGTTTTGTTTTTACAGCAAATATCAAAGTTGCATGACAACTTTGCTGCTTGAGCTGGGGACAGCAAAGATCTGGAAAAGAGAGGGAAGACAGAATATGGAATAAACCTGAGAGTTCCATTTGGGTTTTTACTCCTATTGAAAGCCCAGGGCTCTTCATTCAGTCATTCACAGACAGAACAGTGGCTCCAGGACAGTGTTTTAGGTGGCTGGGTCACCATAACTCTTCTCTGCCCTCAATCTCATGGGTTTGAGCACTGAAAAGTAATTTTCAGTGACTCATGCGTCAGTGTTAGCCAGCCAAGGGAGCCCCGGGGGCTGCATCAGCTTTGAAGAGACTCTTCAGAGTGCAGGCTGTGCAAATGGGAGCATAGGAGCTGCTGCTTCACACCAGAGTGGCCTCCTGTTGGGTTTTGTGGTTAGGTTGGGGAGGCAGCGGTTCAGCCTCCCATGGGACAGGAATGTTCCTCTTCCAGCTGTGGAAAAACCACTTTCCACCCATGGACACATAACTGCAGTGTTGCAGCTGCTCCCAG
Organism: Sclerurus mexicanus; assembly: GCA_013396755.1. NCBI lineage: Eukaryota > Metazoa > Chordata > Aves > Passeriformes > Furnariidae > Sclerurus > Sclerurus mexicanus. The sequence continues at coordinate 199,331 of VWZF01005256.1, forward strand.
GACTTGTCTGAGCTGCCTGGTGGCTGTGGCTGTGGTCAGCAAAGGCAAGGCTGGGGAAACGGGGAAGGCGGGTGTCAGTTCCTGTGATGCATGAACTGCTTGGACACACTGCAGAGCTCAGGAGGATTTCCATCACTTGTCCTTGTAGAGGCTTTGGTCCCAGGTGACAGCAGACACCTCTGTAGGACATGAACTTTGCCACCTCTGCCAGATGGCTCTGGCTGCCCTTGAGAATTCCTGTGCTGCAGTGTCTCCTCACTGACTTGTGGCCATTGCTCTTGGCTCCTCCATCCCTACCTGCTGTGGTTATTCCCTGTCTCCCAGAGGGCATCAGGTGTGCAGTTTCTTGCTGACATGGGAAGGTCCTCAGCAATGTGATTTTGGCCAGGTGCCTGATGCTTCATCTGGGCACTCTGCTTTGTTCTCTATGAATTTGAAGCAAATTACCTTCAAGACCTGCTACAAAGTGTATCAGTTCTCCTAACCCTACCCTAACCACAAATTTAACCTTAACTCTCTTTGAGAGTTGGAGTAGAATATGACTGAGACCTCAGAGGGAAGCTGGAGAAAAGTAGTGTGGCATCAGGAAGTGTGGCATCATGAAGGGCAGCTCATCATCAAGCTAAATGGTGTCTGAGGTGTCTACCAAAGCCTTTGATATCACTGAGAACTAGGCAGTGTAAAAAGGAGAATGACAAACCTGCCCCAAGGTTTGCATACAATACAGTCTTTGGTGCTCTTCCAAGTTGCAGCTGAATGCTCTTGGTGAGAACTCATCAGAGGTTCCCCAGAAGTGACAGTCTCTGCTGCTACTGTGGTAAACAGTGTTGTTTTAAAATAATCCCGGTCCTCACAGGTTGCGGGGATCCTTGGATGGCTGTGTTCACTGCCAGTCGTGGTACTGCCTTTGAAAAGGCATCACTTCTGTCCGTGTGGCTAAAACCCAGCAGTGTCTGATGAACATCCCAGTCTCACACTGGGTTGGTAGGAACTTTGTGAAGATGCTACTGAGCTGCAATGGCTGGCTGTAAATTTTAAAGGAGAGCACAAATACCTGTTGCCTTTGTTACAGTAGTCTCTAGGCATGTCTCCCATGTCAGATGGATCACAGTTAAAACAGATAGGGGTGTGGGGAAATGGTCATAAATTGCTGTAAAGAAACAGAGCCCAGTAAAGTCCCAGGTCTGAACTGGCTTTCCAAGGTCTGAAAGCTCTCTATCCCCACCAAGGGCAGCAGACCACAGAGGTCTGGCATCTCTGCATCACCCAGCCTCTTGGACTGTCTTTTCTTCTGTAAGCTGTCTCGTCTCATGCCAGCAGAGCAAACAAACGGAGAGAAGCAGAGGCTCTTGTCACAGCCAGTGTGTCTGAGAGCATGGCTGGGCTCTGTCCTTCAGGCCAGGGAGCTGTTTCCATGGCCAAGCCCAACCCTATTTTAACAAAAAGAAATCCCAGCATAGACAAAGGGCAGCATCCAGCTCTGGGGGCCCCAGCACAGGAGGGACATCCACCTGTTGGAATGAGTCGAGAGGAGGCACCAAGATGATCAGAGTGATGGAGCAGCTCTGCTGTGAGAAAAAACTGAGAGAATTAGGATTGTTTAGACTGGAAAAGGGAAGACTTTGGGGTGAACTGATTGTGGCCTTTCAGTACCTGAAGGGGCCTACAGGAAAGATGGAGAGACTATTTACAAGAGCCTGGAGTGACAGGACTAGGCGGAACGGCTTCTTGCTGACAGAGAGCAAGTTTAGACTAGCTATTAAGAAGAAATTCTTCCCTGTGCAGATGGGGAGGCCCTGGCACAGGTTGCCCAGAGAAGCTGTGGCTGCCCCTGGATCCCTGGAAGTGTTCAAGGCCAGGTTGGATGGGGCTTGGAGCAACCTGCGATAGTGGAAGGTGTCCCTGCCTGTGGCAAGGGGTTGGAACAAAGCGATCTTTAAGGTTCTTTCCAGCCCAAACCATTCTATGGTTCTATGAATACGGCCTTTGTGAAAATATAATACAGCAAGACATTGTTACACTGGAGTACCCTGCTTTTTAAAAATTTAAATAAAGGAATAAAGTGTAACCTGGAGCCATTTCAAACTCCCAGGCAGACAGATAGCTGTTTTACTTGATTGAATTCATGCATATTTAGACAGTTCCTTATTAAATAGACAAGAGGCACTCTATCTATTAAAAGCTTGCATGAAGGTGAAGCGTGTTTTGGAGTCTCTGCAGAAGGCTGCATGCTCTGTTGAGACAGGGACCGGCTGTATTTTGTGTTTTATGCAGCACCTAGGAAGGCTGGAGTATAAAATCCAGCAGCTGCACTCCCTGGTGTGTGATGCCAGTGCACGCACAGCATCGTAAGTCAGTGCAGCTGTGGGTCACTGTGGGATGACTTGATGATGAGAGACTTGCATAGGAAATGAGAGAAAATAATCAGGCACTGAGTGCTGGCTGCTCCTTTCAGCCCTGCTCTGACCACAGGTCAGTGTCAGCAGCTGAGGTACTGATAGGGAGCTCTGATCCAACACCAGCTCTCTGCTGTTGTCCAGATGTTCTGGACTGGTTTCCACCTTGCTTTATTCACGTGGTGTGGTGGGGATCAAGGTTAGCTGGACATCTATGGCAAACAGGATGCTTTGGGCTGAGCAGCCTTGTCCAACTGCAGCTCACTCTTCTGTGCGTGGATCAGGTCTTCAATCAGTGTATCCTGTGAAATATCATCATCTCTGATGGGTCTGTCCAGCACTTTTGAATTGATCATTGACAGAAACTCCAGTTGGAGGGTTGCTGGTGGATTTCAAGCTCTGCATCCATGTGATCTAGCCCCCAAGAAAGACACTGAGGTGCTGCAGTGGGTCCAGAGAAGGGCAATGGAGCTGGGAAAGGGTCTGGAGCACAAATCTGACGAGAAGCAACTGAAGAAGCTGGGGGGGTTCAGCCTGGAGAAAAAGAGGCTCAGGGGGGACCTTCTTGCTCTCTCCAACTCCCTGACAGGAGGGGGAAACTGGAGGGGGGATGGGGTTGGGCTCTGCTCCCAAGGAACAGGACAACAGAAAACAGCCTCAGGTTGTTCCAGAGAAGGTTTAGGTTGAATATTAGGGAAAATTTCTTCACTGGAAGGGTGGTCAAGCCCTGACACAGGCTGTCCAGGGCAGTGGTGGAATCACCATCCCTGGAAGTGTGGAAAAGACATATGGATGTGGCACTTGGTGTGGTGTTGGTGGTGGTGCTGGATTGATGGTTGGACTTGGTGATCTTGAAGGTCTTTTCCAACCTTAATGATTCTACAATTCCATGATTTTATGTTATAGCTGGACATTTCTTGTTCTTCATGCCCAGAGACAGCTGTGAGGACCTCCCTTGTGTCCTCATAGGTCAGAGTCAACCTACTCCTCACTCCCCAGTGCTCCCACGTCTCAAGCTTTTCCTCCTTTCAGTTCCTCATCTCATTCAGGTTCCCAGCTCCAGGTATCCTGTGGGCTGCATGGAGCAGTTGGGATGAGTTGGGAAGTGGAGGGAGGTGCTGAGGGTGCTGAGCTGGCAGAAATTTTCATCAATCCATGAATTACTTTTAAAGAAAAGCTATTTCACACAATTCCATACATAAGAACCAATGGAATAGTATAGAACAGACCATCTCAATCCTCTCAAATCCATATGCCACTAAACCCCACTGAGAAAAACCCCAGAGCCTCTCATGCAACCTTCTCCCTGCCAGCTTTCCATGTTCACTGTTTTATTTCCTCTTCCCCTTTGTCCATGTAGATGATGTTTGTGTGTCTGTGTCTTTGCTATAATTTCAACCAGCTTCTGATTCTGACAGGGTCTCAAAACCAGAGGGAAGATGAGGCTCTCAGAGCAGTGCACTCCTCAGTACACGTTTAGTTTGACTTAAATGAACCCCAAATTTGATTGTAAACTCATACAACTCATTTTACTTGTTCCCAGTCCCTCCCATCCTGACCTCAGTGTCTCTTGCTATCTCAGGTCCTTTCGCATGAAAACACACTGGAGCAATAAATTTCTTGCTACATATTTAAACACCACTTGGCCATGACCAATTCATGGCCGCACTGAGTTAGAAAGACTTTTTTAAATGCATTGAAGGGTGAAGGCAGTTCCCCCCAAACTGATAGCAGGTGTTTGATTGTCATGGACATAGGATCAATGCTTTAATAGGTTTTCCAGGCTCTATGGTACAACAGCACACCTTTGAATGCAAGGATTGGGGAACCGACCTCTCCTCTGTGCCTCTGTGCTTTCCCTTCAGTTCCTGTGCTAGTGAGGCAGAAACGGAGTATTTTGCCATTATTTGAAGATGGTTTAGTCCTCTTCATAACTTGGCAGAGTGGATTAGAGTTTCTTTTATATTAAATTAGAGGCTTTCTCAAAAGCGTCCTAAAAAGAGCTCATTTCATTAGCATGCTGTTGATTTATTATTTATAATGACTGTTTACAAAACAGCCTGGGAAGACCACGAGGGCCCTGTCAGGTGACTGTATTTCCACAGGCAGCTTCAGCCCTGTGGATCAACCTGCATGCCTGGGCTCTGCAAAAAAATTAGCTGCTTATTAGATGTGATTTGCAAGGAGACTTTAAACATATTAATCCATCTCTGGTTGGAGGAATGTTCTAACTGATGTATCTCTGGGGGGAGATGGATTTTATCTGTGTGTTTTGGTAATGTTTGTTTTGGGTTGTCCACATTTGCTTCTTTCTCGGGATCATAGAATAGTTTAGGTTGGAAGGGACCTTAAAGATCATCCAGTTCTACCCTCCTACCATGGGCAGGGACACCTTCCACTAGCCCAGGTTGCTCCAAGCCCTGTCCAACCTGGCCTTGGACACTTCCAGGGATCCAGGGGCAGCCACAGCTTCTCTGGGCAACCTGTGCCAGGGCCTGCCCACCCTCACAGGGAAGAATTTGTTCCTAATGACATTGGTGAGGCAAGAATTGGTGCAATTCCATATTGTGCCTCTCTCATCTCCTCCTCTGGGCACCAACCAGTCAGTTGACTGGTCCCAGCAGTTGTGTGTCACCAGCTCCTGATCCCACCCAGAGTCTTGTGATGTTTCAGCATCTTCAGGCTAAACTGGCATTGAGTCCTTTTGGGCTTGAAAGGAACCTGGAGCAGCATTACCCCTTCATTCACCTCCTGCGTTGGAGGGGTTTCTGCGAGGCTCCCTTTTTCAACAATTTGCATATGTTGAGCATGATTAGCAAAAGACTGATGTGTGCTGGACTTGATTCTCCTGGTCTGGGAGGTTGCTTTACCCTCCACTGCAGCACAAGGGGAGACGTGAGTGCTGTGAACAGGGTTGAGCATCCCTTCTTTCAGCATCAGTCACAGAACCACCCCTTACAGCAGTGATACTGAGCCTGCAGTGTTGGAGAAACGGCTGAGGATCATTGACTGGTGCCCAGGCCAGCAAAAGGAGGAGATGGACTGCTCTGCTGCCGGAGCGGGGCTGCCGGAGCTCTGCTGCAGTGACACAGCCTGCGAGCTCCAGAAAGCGCTGCCAACAGTTTGGCCGATGTTTGCAGGTGCTTTTGTCTAAAGGAGTCAGGCTGGGTTGGGCTCATTTTTTTAGGAGCAACTTTCTCTTCTCTTTGTTTGATGCCTCTGGTACAGAGAATTACTCAAAGAGTTGCACTCATCTAGCTTCCCTTGGCCTTCAGGAGGAAAACAGCCTTCCAACCCTGCACACCAAGGCAGAAATCTGACAGAAGGAAGGCAGAGATCTCTCCTGGCCATGGGCTTCCAATGCCCATCATGGAGGCAAAAGGTCCTAGTGCCTCCAAGAGAACTGTGCAGTCTCTCTAGGGCTCAGAAAGCCACATGAGCTGCTATGTAGAGGCAAGGCAACAAGATGTGGCTGCTGCTAAATCAGGAATCTCCCAAGAAGGAGTGAGAAAATGTCTCCTAATAAGTGTGGTTTGTTCGTGGTAGTGTTTTTTGGGGCTTTTTTGTTTAGATAACATAATCTTCCAGTCAGACAAAGCATAATTACCAAAGGAATTTGACGAGCAGTGCTTTAGCACAGTATTCTCCTCTCTACTGTTGCTCCCCTGGAGGCAGCACTAGGGGAAGTCTTCGAACTGCATCCAGGTCTGGAGCCCGCAGCACAAGAAGGATGTGGACTAGTTCAGAGGAGGCCACAGAGATGCTCTGAGGCCTGGAGCACCTCTGCTCTGGAGACAGGCTGAGAGAGCTGGGGGTGTTCACTTGGAGAAGAGAACACTCCAGGGAGACATTTGAGCCCCTTCCAGTCCTCTAAGAATCAGAGGGCACACTACCACTGTCAGCAGTACCTCTTTATCCCTTCATCCTGTGCACTTTTGGGCAACTTCTCAAGCACCTCCACACAGCCACATCCTCTGGAGTTGTCAGTGAAGGAGGTTCCATCTCATTTAATCAACCTGCCTGTTGAAAACCCAGGTGGTTCCTGAAAAAGCAGCTAAATCCAGTCCTTTTTCTTGAGATGTGCTATCTGAATTCAGCTTAGTGGGTAGATCTGCTCTGCCCCATCTTGGACCTCAAGTTCCTGTCTCTGTGTTGGACTAGAAGACATGCTGTCTTCAAACACACCTTCAGAACTGGTTGAAATTCCAGGAGCAGCACATCCCTGCTTTGCTGTCTTTAGAAACGAAGGTCTTAGCAGGTTCAGTGGCATGTAACTGAGACATAAACCACTTGGATGGGAACTCAAGGGCAGCACTTTCCACACAGGTACCTATAGCTCCAAAAGCTTGAGATAGAACAGGGACTCGGGGCTTTGTGTGTCACATAGATTCACATTCCCAAGGAAACGACCCCTCTCCTACACTGAGAGTCTTCACTTGATTTTCACATGGCCCTGGGGAAGACACTGGGTTCTCCCATTCCTGCCTTTCAGATGTGCTGGGTCACACTTGGGTCAGCTCTCCCAGCAGCCACAGCACCATCACTGTAGTGCTGCTCTCTCGCTGTGACATGGCAGGGGGGACACCACCTGCTATGGTAGGGTTGGCACTTCCCGGGGTGGGAAGGACCCATGTCTGCCTAAGGATGGGAAGAGGCACTAACAGCTGGGGATGCACAGTCCAGGGGTTTTGCCTCCTCTTTTGGAGTCATGACTTGTTTGTGAGCAGATCCATGGCTCTTTGCCCTCATCTTCTCAAAGCTTGCCCTCCATTCTCCCATCCATCCCCTTGTGTTTTCTCATGTGCTGAATCTCCTGTTTGCTGGCTTGTGTGTGAGTAAAGGCAGCACCACCACTCAAACCTCTACATCCAAGTAAATTCTCATGAGGTCACATCTGCTGTGTCTTGGCTCTGCTGTGCCACACACAGGAGCCCAGAAGATTTGCTTCTAAGTATCAGCCTTGTCATTTCTTTGTTACTCAGGAACATTAACTATAACACCAATGCATGGATGAGGCAGCCAATGATGTTCTGTCTTTCAAAAGCTGGTACATTTTTACAGTAGGAAAGTCCCAAGCTGCACAAACACACAAGAAGTCCTTTTGTGTCTCTTTTTTTTGTTTTTGTTGCTACTGCTGTTGTTTTTCCAAACCCAAAGGATGAGTGGTGCATTAGAATGGCAGGAAATGACCGTGTTGCATGGCAATAACTGGATTAAGAGATTCAGTAGCAAACTCTCACCTATGCTGTTTATAATGCAGATTAACTAATCCACCTGCATCTCCACCTTCAACTCTCTATTCCCCTTGACTTGCTATCCTCTGACATCTCTCCTATCCCCTCCACTATGTTGCTGCTCAGCATGTGCTTTGTAGCTAAATATCTCCTGTGCCCTCCTCCTGGGGATGTGACTTTGCCCACGTCCCACTGGTGGTTCTGCTCAGTTACTCCATCGTAACTCTCCACAGTGAGGGCTGTGTGCTGCGTGGTGCCTGACCAATGAGCCCTACAATTGCTTGGTCTCTAGGAACCACTGTAATGACCGTGGTGGCGGGGATGATTAATCAGGAAATGGTAAAGAAAATGCTTATAATGAAGCACTTGAATTTCTGACTTTACTGGGGGGTACAAACTCACAAACAAGGTCATGGAAAAGAAATCCACTGAGGATGACTGAATACAAGGACTTTAACTCCTGGTCAGGAAGTCTCTAAATCACAAATTGTTGCAGACTGGAAGGATATCATGGGGAAGTGTTTGACTGTGTCCTGTCCTATATATTGGTCAGTGCTGAGGACAGGTGCTGAGCCTTTGTACCACTGTGTCACGCACAGCTGTGACTTGATTTGCCAAATTTTGGTGATGGAGACAGACAGTGAGGGACTCTGCTCATGTCTCATGAGATGAGGTGTACAGCACCATCCTTGGTGTGCATGTCACACACTCTTCTCTGCTTGCACTGGCCATGCCCTTGGGGAGCTACACCCATGCCCTTGGAGCACATGGCAAGAACATCTCCAAACCTGGACTCCCCCTTGCTGCTTGACCACAGTGCAAAGGCAGGGCCCAGCCCAGGATTCAAACTCTGCTGTCTTTGGTGGGGAGTTTTTTCCGGTATTTAAAACCCCTCTGCCAGCTTGGTGTGGGACCAAGCAGCACACCCTGAGTGCCAGACTCAGCCTGCAATTAAAAACGTGGTGTGGTTGGCCTGAAGTCTCAGGGCACAGAAGATCCTGCTCTCTGCACAGACAGAGCACATTTCACATCCTTTTCCCTGTTGGAATTTCATCACCTACATTCTCAGCAATGAAGACTGTTCCTAGTGAGGTGTGTTCTTGTTTTCTCTGTTATTTGGACTAGAATCCACAAAGATAATATGAGTGTGAATGTATGTTTGTTAAAAAAGCCCAAATACATCCCTGAACTGCAAAGGCTGGGTTTCAAAGGGGCATCTGCCACAAAGGGCTGAGGGTGGTTAATACGGCCCATACCAGCCACTGCCTGAGAGGAATAAGCAGCATTGCTGATAAGCTCATTTGATAAAGCTGTTGCTGGGCACTGCAGATGCAGGCTAAGTCCAGCCTTTAATATCCATCCCAGTCCTGTAGGCAGCACTCTCAGGCAGTGCTGCCAGGATTATTGTAACCCTGTCTAGCTCTTGTGCAGCTTTCAGTGAGTCCTGACAAGTCCTCACGGTGTGGTCTTACATGTCACAGCTGTCATTGACCTGGCCATAGATCACCAGCTGACACCTAAGCAAATTGCACACATTAATGCAAGTTGGCAGAAAGATTCCACAGGCGGTGTGGACCCTTCTTGCAGCTCCATGGGCTTATGATGTCCTACGTTGTTGAAACAATGATTACATCCCACGTAATCTATCCAGCTGGTCACTTGACCATAGAAGATGTTTCCTGTTGGAAGCTGCTAAGGTTTCCGCATGAGATTGCACAGTGGGGCTGGATTATAACAGCCTTCACATGCATGAGCTTCTCCCATCATGAAAAATAATGAATGGGAGGGAGCTGTTCAAGGAAAATCTGAACAGGGTGGGTGTGTGGCCTCACCTGCTAGAAAGGGAACAGGATTGCTCTGTCCCCTGATCCTCACACTGCAAAGGACTGTATCCCTGGGGAATCATGCTGGGCTTGGGTGCTGCTGATTGCCAGGCTACACTAACCTAACTAAACAGCCGATGTCTTACCAGCTCTCATGGCATTCTGTCAATTGAGGAATTGAGAAGGGAGGATCTGGGCTCAGGGTGTTTTCAGGACATGCAAGACATGTGCCACTTGAAATGTGGCTCATCTCACTTCTGAGCCTCAGCAGAGATAAACTGAAGTCTGGGATTTGCACTGGGTTGGATCCCAGAGCCCATGATTTGGAACCCAGCGCTCATGGCTCCTTTTATGTGCTGCACTGGAGCGTGGTTTGTTGGGGTTATATGCCCCAGTGGCCATCCCCGGGTTTACGGAGATGGCCTGAAACCAGGGAAAGGAGTTCCGAGTGACTTCTTCGTTTAACTCCATGTTGGGAGCACAATTTTCCAGTCTACCCTGAGGCAGGGTTGAAAGATCCTGAAGGAAAAAAAATTTGCTTTAGGGTTCTGCATGACTTGTCTTCAGCAGGAATATTTGAACGTCTGGTGTTGCACATGGACACCAGGCTGTGTCTGGAGGAGCGTGGGGGCATTCCCCAGCCCCTCTGTCATGGTCCATGCACGATCAGCACTTTCCTCCACTGCTGACCTGGAGGTGGCAGAACCTCAGGGCTCCTGTAAACGTGGTGCTGATCGGAAGACATTAAACCGTTATCTCTGTGTCTCACTCCATCAACATTTTTTTTAGTCTGTATTAAAAATCCTACTATGGTTTTTTAGCACAAAAGGGGAAAGCAGAGAACCTTCTATGTTCAGGACATTTGGGACATCACTAGAATTTCATCCATCTGTGATTGGCCCTCAGACCGTCATACTCAATTTATTTCTCAGCCAAAGTTTTTCAGCCATCTGCTCAAGTGGAACAGCTTCCAGCATTTATTCCCAATAGTGCTCCTCTGAGGGAGCGCATGGATTTTCTCCAGTACGACAGCATCACTATTTTCCAAAAAAACCCTCAGCCCAACCCCGCAGTGACTGGCGGGGAGCCCTCCCTGCTCTGCACCCCGACCTTGAATTTTAAGCAATTGATCAAGAAAACACAGAACAGTTTCTCTTCCACTTAGGACCACCGTGACTGATGTTTTTTAAAGGGCTCCTCTGCAGAGATGTTAATGAGGTCGCCTTGGATACTCTGCTTAAAACAGTGTCGCTTCAGCTTCTTTTATGTCAGCAATCAACAACAACAACAAAAAATACACAACAACCCGTGAGTGGATCTGCTTGAGGAGGGGTGGGGGACTCCTGGCAGGTGACTGGAGCAGATAGCGGATTCACAGTCCACCTGCTGCCAGCAGTTTGGTGCTGAGCCTCTCTGATTGTCTAGTGGAGCATCAACACAATGATCTCCATAATTATTATCTCCTTAAATTGAAAAAAAAGAAGACAGATTAAAAAAGCCTGATTTTTTCCAGCCGTCCAATTGAAAGTGCCCCAGGAAAGAACTTCAAATTGGGAGCAATAAGAGGTTCAGGGATAGTCAGGGAAATAAAAGCAGTTTCCCTGTGTGAATGGGGGGGAGGCTGTGTGTCCTTAGAGAATTGTTTGCAGGGCTCAGAGACCCACTTGCATTACTACTGCTTAATGAGTTACCATCCATCAGCTGAGCTGTGAGAGTGGACTATGTCCAGGTTTAAAAATCAGGTAAAAGCACCTGAGGCAGGTGCATTCAATGCTTTGATGATCTACCTAACACAGGGCTCGTCATGTCTCCAAGCAAGTTTCTTGGCTTCTCTGAACCTCACCCTCCTTGTGAAAAAGGTTGAATTCAGTGGCACATCTCACAGGTTTCACTGGAGCTCTGAGGGCAAACGTGGAAGTGCTGATGGAAAGGTGCGAGTAAGTTCAAAGGAGCAGCCTTGGCAAACAACTTTACATATGAAGAGAGATCAGAACAATTCCTTGATTAGCAGTGAGATTAATCAGTCTAGAAAGGCTGTTATTATAACTTCATTACATGCTTACTATTTCACTTATTGGGATTATATGGATATAGAGGAACTATTTATCCCTCACCAGCAGTGCCCAAACATGATGATTGAGATCATCCTCAAACCCTGAAGTAGGTTGGTCATTGTGGTGTGAACATCTCTTTCCTGCAAGAACCTGTGAGTGAGCCTGGCATTGTGTCTGGGGTGGCAAAGCCCAGACTTAGATCACAGAACAAGTCAGGTTGGCAGGGATTTTAGAGGTCTCTAGCTCAAGCCTTGCTCTGCACCTCCAAGAGTCCTTCTACCTTCCCTACACCTTCCTTCAGGGAGCTGCAGAAAGCTGCTTGATCTTCCTCTTTCTCTCCTTCAGCATGAACAAATACACCTGGTTTTGCGTCTTGTATCTCAACCATCCTAGTGGCCTCTGCTGGACCTGCTCCAGTCTGTCAATGACTTTTTTGTCCTAGAAAGCCCCAAACTGGACCCAGTGTTTCTGAAACAATCTCAGAAGGGACAAGCAAAGGGGAATTATCACTCCACTTCTGGGCTGTCTATACCCTTGCTAACACAGCTGAAGGTATAGGTTGCCTTTGCTGTAGTCACAGTATTGGCCCTGTTTGACTCCTTTCTTGACAGGAATCCCATCTCCCTTTCTGCAAAGCTGCTTCCCAGCCAGCTGTCCCCTAGACTGTCCTGTTCCCTTGTGGGGTTATTGCTTTAGGACTGTGCATTTGCTGCTGTTGTCTGCCCATCTCTCCAGTCCATTGAAACACTCTGAACAGCAGCTGCAGCCTCTCGGGTGTCGAGTGCTTCCCTCCCCACTGCTTCCTTTGGTGCCATCTGAAAACTTCCTGAGAGTGTGCTTTGCCAATTATCCAGGCCATCAGTGAAGCTGTAACAGTACTGGCCTCTGTGCCAGTCCCTCCAGGGTCTCACCAGCAACCAGTTGCCAAGTGGGCTCTGTACTGCTGAACATCATCCTGTGAATGCGGCAGTCCAACCTATTTTCCAGCTTCCTTCTTTTCTGTTCATAGGATCCATATCTCCCCGCCATGGCTATAAGGAGAGGATGCACTGAAGGCTTTACTACAGGCAAGGGAAACCACTTCCACTATTCTCTTATCCACACTGTATCATCACAGCCAGTTTTCCTACCATTCTGGGTAGTCAGGTCAGCCCGGTGTGACGTGTCCTTTGTAAATCCCTGCTGACTGTTCCCTTCTCATCCTCCAGGTGCTTGGCACTTGTTGCTGGGAGATTTTGCTCCATCACCTTCCCAGGGACAGAGGTGATGCAGGGCAGGCTGTAGTTCTAGCTGTAGCTCAAACTGGGTGTGAGGTTTGCCTTTTCCCACTCACCAGGAACATCTTGATTACTACAACCTTCCAAAGAGATCAGAGAACAGGCTTGCCAGGCATCATCCATCTCCCTCAGCATCCCTGAATGCATCCCACCTGCTCCTATGGGCTTGTGTATATCCAGATGCCTCAAGTGTGTCCTAAGTCAATCTTCCTCTAGCATGGATAATGCCTCCCCCGTGAAGACTCTGCTGCTATGACCAGGGACCTGAGAGGATTGAGGGCAACCCTCAGCAGCAACAAATGAGTCAAAGAAGCCTTTGCGTACTTCAGCTCCTCTGGGTCTGTGGTCACTGGGTCCAGGTCTCCCCCGGCCCTCCTTCTGCTGCCAATGTGCTTTTAGGGCCCTACCCATTTCCCTTCACATCCATTACTGGATTCATTTGCTCTTCACATCCCACTGCAGATGAGCTTTGTCTGTGTATCCCATACAACTTAGGCAACACCTCTCCAATCTTTCCAGGTTGCCTTTGTTCAGTTCCACCTTCCGTGTACTTCCTTCTTCCATCTGAGCTCAGTCAGGCATTCCCTGTTAACTGATGGTAGATTCTGCCCCACTCACTTGACCTTGTTCAGACAGCAATGACCCATTCTTGTGCTTGGAAGAGGTGGTCCATGAAGATGTACCAGCTGTCTTGGTCTCTTGGCCCTCCAGGAAAGTTTCATATAGGATTCTGCTAAGCAGATTCCTAATGCAGCTGAAACCTGCTCTGCATCTGGGGTTGTGTCCTTATTTCAGAGGTTGAAACTCCACTATGTCATGGTTGTTACAGCTGAGGTTGCCCTCAGCCTTCCCATTCCTCACCAGCTCTTCCTGGTTTCTGAGTCATGGCTCCAGCAGAAAATGTCCCCAAGTTGCCTCACTCATTATGTTGAGGACATTGTTCTCAAGACACTCCACAAATCTCCTGGATTGCTTGCACCCAGCTCCATGGCAGTTCCAGGGCAGGGAGGTTGAAGTCCCCTATGTGGACCAGGGCATGTGCTCAATCAGGCTTTGTTCAGTTAGGTTCAAACAACCCGTTCCAGGCAGACATTCTACCTAAAACAACAGCTTTTCCATTGCAGTGGTACTACTTATATGAATCACACAATCACAGAATCATTTAAGTTGGAAAAGAGCTCCAAGATTATTAAGTCCAACCCATGCCCAATCCCCACCTTGTCACCCAGCCCGGAGTACTGAGTGCCATGTCCAGCTGTTCCTTGGACACCTCCAGGAGTGGGCACTCCAAGCCTCCCTGGGCAGTCCCTTCCAATGCCTGATCACCCTTTCCATGAAGAAATTCCTCCTGATGTCCAACCTGAACCTCCCCTGGCACAGCTTGAGGCTGCATTTCATCTACAGATTATATTGATCCTACAGTAGGCATGGTCCGTGCATACAATCAGAGCTGCCCCTTTATCCAGAGACTCTAGATTTCCTTGTCCAAATAGACAGCATGGTAGGAAGACAAAGAAACATGAGACCACCAGGGACTGTTAGTCTGAAGGAACAGAAAGTTGGATGTTATGGTGGTTTAGTTAAACTGCACTTAAAACAGTTGTAAGGACAGCCCTACTCGCAAAGTTAAAAAAACTGAATTTGGTTTCTTCTCATTTACTGTGGGCATGAGGTAAGGTAGGATGAGTGGAGGCTACTTGAATTCTGAACAGGAATGTCCACATAGACAGTTTAATGAAGTTTAGCTAATCCAATTTGCAAAGGTTAATTCAGATTCATTTGCCTGATTGTCTCTGTGTAGATAAGGCCAAGGTCACTTCCCCAAGGTGACTGGCTGAGTCAAGCACAGGATCCACACTTTCTTTCACCATTACTTTCTCAGGCTGGTTTGTCCCTGTCCAGGTACCCCCTTCATATCCCCTCTACAGAGGAATACAGTCTCTTACACTTCCCTCAGCGGACAGTGATTCTTGCTGATCAACATCACTACAAACCCTTTTTCTGGGTGAAGTACCCACTGTTACTGAGGCTGTAACTTACACTGGTGCTTGGAGGTGAATTACAGCCCACATGCTTAAATCTTTCCCAGGAATCCAGAACAGCCTGTAGCATCTTGCTGGTAGAGGTGGGCACTTCCAAGAACTCCAGCTGGTTGACAATCTCCTAAATCATCCCAGTGCTGCTTTTTCTGACTCTTGGGCAATCACGTACGTACCTACGCTTATCCAGAGTCTCCCAGCATAAGCAATAGAAACAGTTTAGGAAATGAATCTCTGCTTTGCAACCCAGCCAGGTGCAGACTGGGATGGCTCTTAGTGCGGGGTGACATCTGTCCCGCAGCTCCTTCAGCAGGGGTTGTCACCTCTGCTTCTCAGGATCTGGTGCTGGCCCCTGGCTGGCAACTGCAGTGCCCCAACTGTTCAAAAGAGATTGAGATCCAAATCGTAGATAATTTAGAGGACTTGAAAAGATATATATAATCTAACCAGAACTGAAGAGCTGCCTTAGCCCTAACTGAAAACTTTCCCAATGGAGTTACAACCCTAGAACAAGTAGCTTACATCTCCTAGTACATGATGAATGGATGCAGGAGCTATTCTGAACAGCAGGCAACAGTGAATGGTTACATTTCCTTGGCCAAGATGAGGAAGCTTTAAGTAACTAATTAGAAAAAAAAAATCAATAGAGAGTCTTTTCCCACGATCTTTTGCCATGAGTCCTTGGCAATAATTTCAGTGCTCACTTCAAAGCATTGAGGTCTCTTTTCTGGTCTTCTTTCTTCCATGGCAAAGGAGTTTACAAAGAGAAGTTGCTGGAGCTCAGTAGCTGGCTGTAAGCATTGTTCTGCTTTAGGGAGGACTTGCAGTCCTCAAGTACTTGTGTTCAGGGGTCTCTGCATGGGTTGTCTTGTAACCATGATGTGTTTCCACATCTCTGGCTCACTGCCATAATTAGAACTTAATTTCATTTCCTCAGGACTTTCTGGGGTGTTCTGTTGCCCCACAGAAGTGCAGTGATCATTTTTGATGTTTCTCCACAGGGCTGTCCAGCTCCTCCTGATCTCCTGCTCTTCCTCACCCCTGCAGCCTCCTGTCTTAGACCTGAACTACCCTGAACCATCGAGGGTTTGTTCCCTTCTTCAAGAACTTAAATGTGGGAAGTGAAGACTAAGACAAGGAGCAGTGTGAGCAGAGAGCTGGGAGTGTGCAGGAAGCAGGGTAGGTTTTCTGACAGCCATGATAAGAAATACTCTCCATTCTGGACTGTCACTGTAGCCTTTCCCTCCACAGAGTCCATGGCAAGGCATGGACATCATCCAGTTGAACACCAGCTGTACTGCCCACATCTTCAAAGCAGTTTCAAGAAACAGAGATCTGTCAGAGTGCTGAAGGTGTGATGTTCTCTCTGTCCATGGCCATCTGCCCATACCCTGCTAATGCATCCAGTTCACTGAAGAATATCGATCATTTCAGCAAGGGGGCAAGTGGAACTGTTCCCTCTTCGTGGTCTAGTTCAGCTGCTCCAGGTTAAGCCAAACTCTAAATCTGCCCTACAATTACTAAGAAAGGCACTGGCTGCTGTGTCTCCTCTTCCATCAGTGATCTGCTGCTACCTTCTTTTTCAGGTCTTAAGAAATTCACTGGGGGCACCTGGACAGCAGATCAGGCGAGCTGTGGGATCTGTGTTTCACCTTTCTAAGTGGGAAGGGCCAGCTTCCACAGTCAGTAGCCAGTATCCCTGCCTCGTCTTTCCCAGCCTGACAGCTGACTGAAACAGAGTCTGAGCTCATACTCCAATATCTGTGAGAAAATCTCCACCACTGTTTCTCTCACTGGCCCAAGAAACATTAAAGGCAACATCCAACTCTTCCTTTCCCTCCCTCCCAGCAGTCTATTCCTTTTTGTGTGTAGACAGAAGAGAAACAACAAAACAAAAAGAATTTATATGAAGGATCTTTCCTCTCCTTTTCTACTACTCTTCTTTCCAAAAGCTTCCTTTGAGGCAAAACAGGCAAGTGGGAATCAGATCCTCAAGAAGCTGAACTTACCATCACTGTGGAAAGATGCCTTTGAGCCACATCAGACCATTTCTGCTTGGTGAAGAGCAAGCCAGTCACATCTCCCTGTCTCTCACCATTTCACATTTGGGTTCTGTGGGTGCATTACTGGTGTAGTTCCTTGGCACAGTCCTTTCAATGAGCCCTTCCACTTCAAACACATTTATATATGGTCTGTGCATGCTGTTACAAAGCAGTGGGGCTCTACTGCAGTTGCAGAATATCTGAAGAGCATGTGCAGAGGAGTTCATCTAGCAAATAAGTAATTTTTTCACTTAACACAGGCTAAGGAACAGCTCTAAAGACAACCTTTCATTAGTGTTTGAACTGTTGGTTCTTTCTGCTTTGACCTGAAGCATCAGATAATATTTAGGTTCCTGAAGAATTATTTTTTTTTACGAGAGGGCAAAAATATTAATAACTTTGGGTCTATTGGGTCAATCAATTTTGTTATGACTAATACAAAACCCTGTTTCTTGGGTATAGACTCAAAATCAGAATGCAGTTTAGGATGCAGTCTAGGTGCTCACTGCTTCCCAGAACCTGTCCCATGTGCTCAGTCCTCTTCCTAAAGCCTCTGTCCTTCAGCTCCTTCCCATGGCCATAAAAGACTGCCTCATTTTCAGGCTTTTTCTTGGTTACTTGCATTGGAAATTCCACCTGGCACAGCATAATAATCCTTGTGATTGCTGTTGAGCTCCCTGTATAGGTTCTCCACAGTGCTTCCAGTTTGGAATGGTGGGCTCTGATGTCTTCTCCTGTTGTTGCACAAAGGTGCTTCTTTCATTAACCTGTGATGGGTCTGTGGGCATCTGTAAGCTGAAGCCTACTTGATGGAAAAGAATAATATGTTCTAGGACAAAAATATCCCCTTCCAGGAGATCCCAGGCAATAGGGAATATTGATTCTTTGACCCCCATTGTGAGAGCAATGATGTTCAAAGGACTGTGAGCTGTAAAGATCACTTCCCATTATCTAAAGGAACTGGAGATTTGTGGCTGGAATGCTGGATGAGAAACCAAGGTCTAGGGTCTATGTACCAAACTGGCCCTTATGAGGGCTGGGATTTTTCAAGGACACTCATCACTGCTCCAGTTCTTCTGTGAATGAAACTGTCTCTGATCATAACCAGGAGACAACCTTATGTGCTTCTGATTGCCATCTTTAAAATGGATCACCCTCCTGACCCCCTCCACAAACACACCACATCTGTACTGCTCAACCATGGTATCAATCAGCACCTTTGAAAAGCCCAGGAAGGAACAAGACCTGCAGCAGGAGATCTCTTGGGGGCTGAGTTTCAGTGCCTTGGACATGGTGGAGCCAAGGGCAGCTACTTCCCAACACGAGGCCCACGATGCACAGTTTAGCAGTGTTAGAGGCTGGCAGTGGGAATTTCTCCCACCAGAAGGAGGCCCGCCAGCTCACAGGTTCTGGGGATGGTTTTTCCACCACAGGACTGGGAATACCTGTGGGCTGTCACCAGTGATCTCATGCACCATGGAGCTCTCTGCTTTCAGGGTCTGGACAGCCTCTCAAGGAAAACCAGGGCTTCCAAAGCTGAGGTTGTCCCAGTCATCACTTATCTTGTCAGTGCAAGCTTTGCACAGACCTGTGAGAGATTCATGCTCCCAGGACATCTGAAACAGGTCTTGGTCCCTCAAGTTACCCGGTGGCCTGTGGGAGGTGAGGCTGAGCTCTGTTCTATGGGAAAATTTTGATTTTTCCAGTTGTTCACTGCTGTTCTCCCCTAGTGAATGGACCAGGTCTGCTTGCTGCAGAACATTTCTGTGTTCTGCTCAGTTCCTGCCTTGTCCTGTCCCATAACTGCAGTCGGTTCAGCAGGAGACTGAATTCTCCCAGTACCAGCTGCAGCCTTCAGTCAATGCATGCACCGTCCCTGCCAGAATGCACTGAGACTACAAAGGAGAAGGAAGAAACTGGCTCCTTGGCTGGTGTTTGTGCAGTTTACAAAGCCTCTTTTGCAGAGTTTCTGATCTCAGTTGGCGAGTGATGCCGGGCTGTCCCAGCACTGCTCTGCTGCAGAGCCCGGGAACAGCAGAGTGAGAGGGAGGGTGAGCCAGCTCTCCCTTTGAGAAGGGGCTGGCACGGAACGGGGACTCTGACAGCACCCACATCAAGGAGTTCCTGTGCTGGAAGTTGGTTGTCCAGCCAGTGATGCATCCTTGCTGGCCCACACTGGAAAGCCCTGGGCGACAACAGGGGTGGGGGATGTGCCATCCTGTCATCATGGATGTAAAAGCTGAGGGAGCCTCCCCTTCAGGTCCTTCAGTGGCTCCCTGTGTTTGGGGCCACAGACTTTACCCCTGCACCCCACAGCACCCTTGGGCATGGCCAAAGTGACCACTGCAGCTGTCAGCTCTCCAGAGGAGGAACACAGCTGGGACATGGGAAGTAATGACCACAGCTGTGCACACACATGTACTACTGATGATGATGAGTGTCTTTATTCCTTGACTCTGTTTTTGGTCACTGATGATGCAAAAGATGGTTTTTCATCATATTTTTGGGGTGCTTCTGCTGAGCAGTCTTTTGCTTCGGGCTTCCACAGATCATGGCTTATCTTTTTGCTGGGCCTTGTCTACAGGCGAGACTGTGGGACATCCACAGTGAGGTGAAGTGCCTTCACACCGCCCTCATCCAGGGCATTGTGCTTGTATAAATGATCAGGATCATGTAGATCCTGGTGGGCTTTGATTTTTGACCTTGTTTGCTGTGGGGAGGGGGCTGCTGGACTCTGTAGCTTAATGATCTGCCTCCCATGGGAAAGTCAGCCATCCCTGAGGGAAGAACAAAGGAAGATCCTTCAGATTGGAGGGGGAAGGCCAGATTTATTTTACAGCTCTGAGGAGGTAAACAAGGGGGCAGAGTCCAGGACAATTAAAATACTGACTGAACAGAGATGACTTTTCAGAGATGGGCTTATTTTTTAAAGCCTACAGACAGGGAAACAAGCCGACATCGTGTGAGATTTTAGAAATATAGGTGAGGAAAGGCCTCCTGCATGGTGACTCCAGTAATAACCAAGACAGGGCTTCCCAGTCTGGTTTTATGTCTGCTCAGGAGGGCTGGATTCCCTGTCAGAGGTTTGTGCTCTGCACCCCAAGAAGCTGCTCAAGTATAAATGCACGGTCTGTTTCTCTCTTCTGAGGCTGCCCCGATGCACAGCCCAAGATCCCTGCATCCCCTCATCACTGGGTACCCAGGGGGTACAGAGGGTCTGGAGGGAGAGGGGCTAATGGGCATGGACTGCACACTGTAGGACATCCTCTGTCCTCCCTTGGGTTAAGTACTGTTGCTGATGTGCTCTGCAGCAGCTGAAATTACCAGGAGATCTTACCGTGGCAGATTTAGCATCAGGCGGTGTTTCTAGAGCGGGGCTGCCCCTGCCTGTGAGGCAGGGGACGTGAGAGTGGAGAGCTTTGAGGCGTGGAGACCATGGCAGTGAGGTGGGGACAGCATCACCGCAGGCTTCGGGGCTGCACGCCTCTCCTGCTGACCCTGGCACGCAGGGCACGGAGCCTGCCAGACTGCTGTCTGCAGGGACGGGAGCAGGGGGGGCCGTGTGGGCGATGATTCCTGCTGCTGGCAGAGCTCTCGGCCCTGGGAGAAACCCCAGCACCGAAGCCCAAGGAGCCCCGTGCCCGAGGGGGAGATGCAGATACCGCCGGCTGTCCCCCGGGGGTGGCAGGGCTGCGCCGGCCGCCCGCGAGGCAACGCACCTCGGGGAAGGAGGAGAAGCTCCAGCACAGAGCTGACAGGGCGAAGCTGCTGGCAGGCGGCTGTCTCCAGGGCGGCTGCAGCACTGCAGCATCAATTAACCTTTGGGGAACTTCTGCCAGTGCCGCTCAGGCGTAGCCGCGGCTCCGCCGTGCCGAGCGCCGGGGCGCAAACCTGCCGCGGTGCCGCGCTGGAAGGCTGCAGCCAGACTACGAAAGCCCGACAAGGAGCCAGCCACCCGAGCCGAAGTGCCTCTGTCTCGCTCGCCAGCCTGCGCTAAGTGCTTTTATCTCCTCTCCTTGTGTTTACGAGGGTGGCTTTCTCCTTCGCGCCGTGGCAGTGCCGCGGAATGCTAATGGAGAGCGAGTGGCGGCTGCCCTCCGCAGTCCTTGGCAGGCAATTTCCTCGGGGCCAGCCCCCCGACCCCACTGGCTCTGCAGGGACAGTGTGACCCCCGTCCTGCAGCCCTGCCCGTACCCCCTGCCAGCGCCTTTCCTGCCCTGGCACCTACCCATCTCCACGGGGCAGCGCCAAAATAGTCATCCCCCCGCCAGCCAGAGGGGCCCGGCGAGATCCGATCCCTTGCTCATGGCTGTGGCTGTGCAGCACAGATGTCTCTGCATCGCAGCCCTGCCGGTGCCAGCCGGGAAGCCGTGCCGGTGGAGCGGAGGCTTTTCACACGGTGTGTGCTGGCCCCCAGGCTGTGGTGAGCTCATGGTTCCTGCAGCTCCGTCCCGTGAGCATCGTGCTTTGTGCTTCCTAGGCATCTCTGGCCATCTAGGAACACCCACTGGACCGGAAAGTTAGTGGGTGAAATGAGAGGGGAAGAGAGAGAAAATAGCCAAAAGGTTTTTGAAAGACCAACAGTACCAGGGAGGTGTCGTACAGGGAGGAGTCTGGTCAGGCTTGTCCATAAATCATGTGTGTTCCTGCACACATAACCTCTCCTTGGCCACTCAGCTGTGCTCTTCAGGGAGCAAGACACTCCCCGGCCAAAGCCCTCTGAGGCAGTCAGGCATCAAATTCCTGGAAACATGGGCTAAAAACCTGCCCTTCATGCTGTCAGTGCCTGGGGATTGAGGGGAAAGCCAGGGATAGCCCAGGCACCTCTGGCACATGCTGCTGTCACTTTGGATGCTGTGGCAGGGATGTGCTGTGCTTCCCACAGCTGCCCCCAGCCAGGCAAGCAGCAGCAGGAGCCTCCCTCTTTCACCCTAAAAGAGATTGACTCTTTTCCTTCTGGACCAGGGAGGCCATGAGAAATCAGGGGATGTGGGATATCATCTTTTCCAAGAGCTGCCACCCCATGAGGGATCAGTTAAGCCAGGGCAGCATTTCCAGCACTCTACGTCGGCTTCTCTCTGCCTCTGCCTGTTTTCCTGCACACAGCTTCCCCTACATGCTCCAAGGGAGCTGTTTCCCTGCTGCAGAGGAGCTGCAGGCAGCAAAGAGGCAGCAGCAGCACCTGGCTTGCTTCACGTGCCCAGCCTGGAGACACCTTGGCAGCCCTTGCCTGCACCCAAGTCCTGCCTGGCGCCTGCCTGCTTGTGTTCGGTCACGAAAAAGGCCACATTGGCCACTTTTCCTATGATCTCACCCTGGCCAGCGCTGTGAGTCATCGGAAAAGTGGTCCCTCTGGGGCTGAGCCAGAGCTGGCTGAACTGATGGAAAGACCACCACGGCCTTTGGGACCAGTCTGAGCTCCACTGTTGCTGCAGCCCTCACTGTGGGGGACATGTGAGGGCAGGAGCAGGGCTGGACCAGCTCTGTGGGGAGCACCAGGGGTGCTGCCACAGCAGCTCTGCCTCTCCTGCATCCCTGAGCTGCCAGCAGTGATGATGCTGCCTCTTTGGTGAGGAGTTCTGCTCCCATGGCTTTGGGGTGGAGATCCAACCCTGGCCCCAACGTGTGCTGTCCTTGGCATCCCCTCTCTTGCCAGATGGTGATTTATAAACCCCTGGGGTGGGGAAGCGAAGGAGCAGCAGGGCAGCTGTGTGGCTCCATGACACTGCTACAAGGTGGTTTCCAGTAAGGACAGCTCATTTCTTCCAGAGCATCTGAAAACACAGGCTGCAAATATCCCTGCCCATCCTTTGTAAGCAGCAGCCATCGCAAGGCTTCCCCAAGGTGGGGCTGGGCTTCTGCTCTTGTGTAAATGCTCACACTATGCAGATGTTTTGCATGTGCCTGGTAATAAGCAGCTGAAAAGACAGCTCATTTACTGGCAGTGGCAAGGAAAAGGCAAAGCTATCTCTCTGTTTTGCTCTACTCCTGGAGATATCCCCCACCGTCTCATGAGTTAGGTGGTACTGGTTATTCCAGAGACTCCCACGTATCCCTGTACATCTTTGCTGCAGCCCTGCAGGGAATATCTGCTTCCCAGGACTCCTGGTGCTTGTATCACAGTGGGTGTCTGCCTGCAAGGAGATATCTGCCAGACTGAGAGCTACCCTGAAACCTCACTTTGCCCACCAGTAAAAACAACACAGGGAGGTTTCCAGCCTCTGCCTTGAAGGACATCACTGCTTTGATGAAGTACAGTGGCATTTCTGATGCCACATGAGTAACCCAGGCAAAGCTGCCCACATTGGTATCTGGTCTGGGATAATGCAAATGAGGCCAGTAGGATCTGGGGCCTTCAGTGCTCAGGGCCTTACCTGATATATGGCAGATGCCAAGTGGCACACAGTCTTTGTCACCATGATGTGACACAGATTCAGCAATGGGTATAAACTGCTGAAGCACATATTTACTTGGACACATGATGTTTATGAACTAAGGCTGTGCTCTGTGTTAACGGCACGAGGATCTAAGAAAGAACTGGACTCCCTTCCCAAAGCATTCCTGGCAGTCCAGTCTGTTCTTCTTTTTATCCCTTCTGTGTTAAAAACACACTCTGAGGTCTACAGAAGGCATGTCACCCTTAGATGGAGTTTGATGGTTGTGGCTTCACCAGAAAGGCTTACAGATATCCCAGCCTTTTCCTACTGTCTTTTAGGCCGTGTCCCCAGTGGCATTGTGGTCTCCTTCTCACCTCTCTCAGCCATCACTTTCATTTCTACTTCTGCCCTTAAGGGAATAAATTTTATATTCCTAGCTAAAAGATAAACTGAGGAAAAGAGCCTTGGGCTCTGCACTCCAGAACTGGAATTTGACCTCAAGTATCACAGTTATCAGGTCTAGGGAAAACCAATGGGTTTTCACCAGGTTTCAGGTCCAACTGAAGATGGGAGGTGAAGGACAAGAACAAGAAGAGGCAGAAATACTGTAATCTCAAACAGAACAAGAGAGCAGCTTGGTGTGTCTTCTGCTCTTTTCCTGTGAGACATCTGTGTGGGGCTGCACTTGGCCATGTCAAGTGTTTGTCTCCAGCTCCTGTTTACATTAAAATGCCAAACAATGGGTTCACCAATGACTAGTTGTGGTTGTGCCTCCTTATCTGTGTTATAAGAAATGGATAAAACCTCCTTGTCCATAACGAGTCTTAGCATCTACCATTACTGCTGAGAACTGCAACGCTTCTCCTGCATAGTGAAGAGGGAAGAAATTCACCAAAACCTCTCTCCATCCTGGTGCTTCAGAGTGCTCTAACAACATTGTGGGGGTCTGGTCGCTGATAACATGAAATCTGGCACAGCAATGGACAGAGCCTGAATGTTGACTGATTTAGGCTCCTTTAAAATGATTCAGTATGACATCATTATTGTATCATGCTGCTGTCACATATGCTGGGTTTAGTCTGACCAGAAGCTGAATTCCCAGACAGCAGTATATCTTTTAAAAGTAGGCTTAGCTAAATGCTTGTCATTTCAGGTTTATTAATGCTGAATACAACGAATAGTTGCTTCAATTCTTATGAACTTGTTAAAATTTTCTATATGGGTAGCTTTACTTATCAGCTCAGAATACTTTTTAATCTGTGTCCCACAACTACACAGCAGCAAGTCCTTCAGCCACCTCTCTGGCATTACTGAGTACTTCTAATATATCCCAAAAGTTCATGGTGTCACACATACCATGCCTTTGAAAGTTTGCAGATGATTCTTATGCTGGACACTATGGTGGTATTTAGTGATATTTTGCCAGAGTGGACTGACTGGAAAGTTACCTTTAAAAGCTGGAACAACTTCTTAAATCTTTGGAAAGTGATGTTTTAAGAGCCTCCTCCTCTTCTTTACAGGCTGTTATTGTTCTTCCATCTCTTCATATCCTCCTAGTTCTGACAGTTTGAAACTAGCATTTCAGAGATGTTCCCCTGTAAACAGTAACAGGCAGTTCTGTTTGATGAGCATTAACTCTATCGCATGAGCAAGGAGATGTTCCTGCTCATGGAAAACAGAGCTGATCCAGCCCACAGTGTCTGCGTGGTGTTATGGGTAAAACCTGAGAGGTATCTTTTCAGCCTTTGAAGGACTTCCATCTCATTAGGTTTATTGATGTTGTCAATAGCAAAACATGCCTATCCTGTTTTGCAAAGAACAAAACCATGTTACAACCAATTAATGCACAGACCAGTGGCTTTTTCATGACCAGGGAACATCAGCTGGGCTTTTTCCATACCAAGTGTGATAACAGGTCTTAAGTTTTCTAGTTTCAAACCACTGAAGTGTCAAGAAGTGCCACACTGCCAGCCTGGATCCAGATGCTGTCACAGGACACATCCTGGGCCTGTAGCCGTCACCTCTGTACAGAAGTGTCCCACTGTCTGGTTTGCCACGTTCAGGGCACAATCCTTGAGGTGATGTGATGATGCAACACATTTTGACCAGTTTTAGCTATGACTCTGCTTTGCTTGGCTCTTTAAAGTTCTCCGTTACAGACTTGCCAGCTATGGAAAGGTCTCTTTTTACTCTTGTTTTGACAGTGGAATGGATGCCAGTTTGGGGGAAACACTATAAATATCCTGGAATCTGTGATCCCTGGTGTTAGTGTTTCCTGGCGGTGCTTTCAAGAGTATCTGATTGATAAGCACTCAACACAGTGGTGACTCCTGACACATTTATAAGTGTTTACAGACATAGGAGACAACCTTGTCGATCAGCTTTGAATGCCAGGCTGGACATAGTTTATTGATAACCATGACTCCACCAAGGTCCACCATATCAGTGAGTCAAAACTCAGCCAAGTGTTCATTTCCAAGACTCTTTAAAAGATTATCCTCACATCTTCATCTATTTATTATTTTTAGGAGAAGATAGGGGATGACTGTGTTTTTGGTGGCAAAAGACCCCTTGTAAGTCGCTTTCTAGATTCTTACAGATAATTAAAGAGAATAAAGCAATTTGGTTCTATAGGAAAGGTTACTTGTGTCTTTTGCAAGTGATCTTTTGGGATATCTGATGTGAAATGGCTTCTTAGAGAGTTGTCCCAGTTGACAATTTACTCCATTTCATGAGCCTTTTATTCACAAAATCACTGTTATGTTTCTGGCCAACACTTCCAATTATCATTAGATTTTCATCTGCTGTAGAGAGTGACCTGAAAATACACTGATGTTCCTCCATAATTTTAACAAAGAAATATTACCACTGAGGTTTTTCTCAAAAGTGATGATTTGATCAAGTTTGCTCTGTGGTGTCAAAAGTGCCTTTGAAACGCTGCTTTTAAAGCTATGGTCAACAGTAGATCCAGCAAGACATGCCAGAAAGTCAGCACACACACTGTATGTGGAGCCATCTTGATACCCATCTCTGCTGCAACCTTCCCCTATGGCCAGTGGATGTAGATGTCTCCTGTAGGGAGCACTGAAAGTGGAGGAGTAAGGAGGCTTGAAGGATCCCATATATTAATCAGTTTTCATGCTCTCCCTCACCTAATGGCTGTTAGACATGTCCTACAGATACGAAGACCCTTGGTTGTTGCCTTCCTACAGTCTAGCAAAGCCCCTAAGTCCATCTCCTGAGTTCAAGCAGCAGCCATGAGCAGAAGAGATCAAAGCACCACCTTCCTGGACCAGCAGGATCTCAGGCCTGCAGCATGCCCTGTGTGCAATCCAGTCAGCGGCTCCCCCAGGCAGATGGAGCCTGTGCTGATGGATGGGGTGCTGGGAGCACATCCTGTGGCGATTGCAGGCACACTCCAGGTGCTACAGAGACCTGGTTCTGAGAGCCTGATTCTACAGATAACCACTTCTGCATTCCTGCAGCTCCCTGGTGCTGAGTTGTTGGATTTGCCCCTCATGGTGGCTGGCTTCAGACAGAGCAGGATCTGCCCTCGGTGCCTGTATTTGAAACCTGGTCAGAAATGCTCAGTCACCAACAGTCCCCTCCCCGCACTCTTTAGTGCACTCCAGAGCATTGTAATGGCTTAAGATGATGAATACTATGCAGACAACACACCCAGCTGTCCAAGCAGACAATCAGTGGAGAAATGAAGATATGCCTGCCTAAGTAAAAGTTTGATTAATTGCATTAATTAGGCCCTAAGGTATGGTTCATAAAATAAGAGTACAACTGGTGTATTGGATTGGGGAATTGACTATGTGACAAGGAACAAACAGTGGCACGAACGGGAACTCTTCTCTGTCTGGAATGGCATGATAAATTATCAATTAAATAATGGAGAGTGACAAAGCTGCAGACTGTAAGAGGCGACCTCCAGCCATGGCTGTGGACAGCCCGGGTGGGTGACTTGCCCAGGTCTGTCAGTCTCTCCAGTGTTTCCATGAAAGCTTGTTTTCCCATGGTCCAAATAGCACATTACTGGGCTTGTAGTCCTGTCTGCACCCACAGGGCATTGGACCCTCGTGGGATGAGTGTGGCAACCCAGTGGCCAGTGGGGTCCTACAGGGACTGTGCCAGAGCACCACACATTCACCTGGCTGCTGCTCTCCTCTTGCCATGGCAGCAGGACCACCTTCCACTGGGCAAAGTGGTGAAGAGGAATTAATTCATCCCAAAGGCACTAGTTTTGACTTTTCTGTGTCACACCTTCCCAGCGTGTCTCCATTCTGGTCCTGCCCCTGTGGGAAAGCCATTGGGGAGCTCAGGCACAAGATCCAGTAGCATTTCTCCTCCCAGATCCCAGGATGTCATGCCAGGCCTTTGTGAGGTCACAGCTGCAGCTTCTTCATCCTCCCTGTTGTCCTTGCCGCTCCAAACAATGGGAATCTCACTGCTCTTCCCTCCCATCTTGCTGCAAACCCACAAGGACTTGCCTGCTGTCAGACAGGGGCTTCTCTCCACCTTTAGAGGCAGAGGTGCGTGGATGGTCTGTGTTTGTGGTGTGCCCCACCACATCCATTTCCCATTTACCACCTGAGTGATTAAAGGTTGCCAATACTCCAGCCTGGACCTGCTCTCAGTGATCTGTCAAGCGCCGCTCCCTCTCCTGCCTCAGCGATTGCTGATGTGTGTGTGTGCTGCAGACGCAGCTGTGCAGGAGGAGGCTCTCCAGATTCCTCGTTACCGGTTGTTATTAATGACTGTGCATTTCCATGAAGCCAATAGCAGCGACAGATGTATCCCTTGCTCCAGAAAGCTGATGAGAGATGCTGCCTCCCCAGTGACACTGCTTCAGTTTCTTCTAGAAGAAGGTTCTTCAGGATCATTTCCGCCAGCTCTTACTTGCCATGGCATTTTCTCACATTCTGAGTTATTTTCTCTTCCGAGATTTGTTCCATTATTATTTTTGTTATTATGTAAAGGCCTCAGTCGAGATCTAGGCTGGACTCTGACAGCCCAACACCTGTACATAATGAGTGAGCAGGTCTGTCACCAGTGCAGTTAGCATGTATGACATGGGGAACCTGGGGGAACTTCAGCACTGACAGTGAGAGCTCAGGAAGTGGTGTGGGCTGAGTGATCCACTCCTTTCCCTTGGGAATGGTCCTTGTAAATAGAGGAGGGTGAGAGTGGAAACCTAGCAGGGGAGTGATCACTCAGTTCCACCCTGATGAATGTCTGAGTCAAGAAGATGTGCCTGGTCATTAGTTGTGTTGTCTCCACAGTGGGTGTTCAGACGATGTGAAACATCACCTGAAGATTTCTCTTGTTGCATCCCCTCAACAGGGTGGGATTTTGGGAAAGTGACATCTCTCTGGTGCTTGGTGTCTTGTTCATTCTCAAACCATCATCAGGAACATTTCCTCTCACCTCCTGTCTATCAGATTTCTCAGCCGTCCATCTTGTTCATTCAGAGAGGGCCCATTCAGGCAGACCAACATTAACCCCAGCCATCAAACAGAAACCAGGGTAGTTCAGAGCCTACTGAAAACCACACAGTCCATTTTTCCCTCTCTTTCTTCCCTCCCTCTTCCACAATCTGACCTTTTCTCTTTTGCCTGAGCACCCTTGCTTCATTGCTCTGCATGGAGCAAAGACAGCATCTTGAGACAGAGCAATCACATGCATTAGTGTTTACTAAGTGCATGCTTAAGAAGGATAGATTCTTCCCAAAAGTAAAGAGAGAAACAATTCCTGGTCCTTCAGGGCTTGTGGCTGCCATGCTGTAACGAATGAGGATCAGAAACAGGAGGAAAGATGAAGAGGGACAATAAGTACAGCCATGGGATCTCGTTCTCTTAGGATCCAGGCACGTCTGTGACTGATGTAAACATATCTCTATCAGTTATCTTAATCCCTGAACAGCACCAAGGACCTCACAGCATTTATGCTTCCCTGTTCTTTCTTCAATACCTTTTCTATATGACTTTTGGAGTTACAAGTTGTGGATTATTCACCACATTCTCTTCAGCTTCCTCCAAGTCCTTTGTGTGCCACTCTCCCAAGCTAAGCAGGGCTGTTATTTCTGGACATTTGTCTCCTATCAGTGACAGTGACACCGTCAGTGCTGTGTCTCTGCCTGTCTCTGACATGATTTCAGCGAGTTGCTCTCTGTTCCCTGACAGATCAGTTTCTGGCAGGGATATTTGTGCAGCAGTGTCCCTATCCTTTTCAATATCAGGAAGTTTCTGGCATATGAACTTGGGGACGGGTGGCTGCTCCATGAATTTCTCTCCTCACCTAAATGGTTTGGTTGTAATAGCTATAGCACAGTGTGTAGATGAGATACGGCTTTCACAAAGTGTGGATCCATTAAAAATTAGAAAGTAACACAACAGAGGATGATCTTTCCATTTTGCTTTGACAAACACCCACTCATTCTACAATTACAAAGCCACAGTTTCTACTAGAGAGGGTTTAAACACCATGGGGAGATTGTTATCCTTGTCTCTTCAGACTTGTTGCAGAACAGGGCACAGCATCCCACCCCAACTTTCATAGGTGATGCTCAGTGAACTTGCAATTGAGCTGAATCCTGACTTTCTGAAAGGTGCCCAGCCTGGAAGTTTTGGATGAGTCCACTTCCAATCACAGACAATCTGGTAGAGCATCCCTCTATTCGGCAAATGAACTAATCTTTTAACTTGCTCTTGGAAACACAGAAATCTACTGGCAACAGGCATGCTACAGCAAGCAAACCTATGGTTGATTCATCTGTCTCTCTGCTCTTGCTTTGTGTGCCCCTAGTGAGGCAACTGGACGGAAACTTGATTGGTGTCATCACAAAAAGTGGTTGATGTTTAACAAAAATCTGTGAGAGCCAAGCTGTGTTTGGCTGCAGCCAGTACGTGTTACCTTTCTGTGCTCCCCTAGATGCTTGGCCCCACTCTTTTTGGGGTTTCACAAGCAGACTTGCCCATCTGTACCTGTTCTTCAAGCACCCCATGCTTTAGGACGTCCCCCAGCATGCTGTGACACCTGCTGCTGGTACCACTGCACGTGGCTGCCCTTCAGGAACTTGTGTCAGCTGAATCCTTTGGGGTAGCTCTCCTGATAGCCACAGCAAGGCAATTGCTGCAGGAGAACCAGCTGTGTGACAGCAGTTCAACCTCCCACGGGTCTGCCCAGGCTGCTGGGAACGCTGTGGTCACTGCACCATGCTGGGTGTTGTGCTGGTGGTCTTGCATGTCTTTTTCTTCACCTGCTCTGTTTGCACCTTTCAGACATGACTTGGTAACAGCCAGGGAGCCTCCTTCACCATCCTCAAACCTCATCTGGGACAAATAAAACCTATTAAAAAGTGCCCTAAGGAAGGACACAAGGATAGGGAAGTGTCTGGAAGGGCCTTAAAAGGAGCAGCTGAGGTCACTTGGCTTGTTCAGCTGCAGAGGAGGAGACTGAGGTCAGACCTCACCAGTCTCTGCAGCTTCCTGAGGAGGGGCAGCTCCAATCTCTGCTCTCTATGGCCAGTGACAGGATCCGAGGCAATGGCTGGAGCTGAGTCAGGGGAGGTTTAGGTTGGATATCAGGAAAAGGTTCTTCCTCCAGAGGATGGTCAAGCACTGAACAGGCTCCCCAGGGGATGGCACCAAGTCTGCCTGAGCTGAAGGAGTGTTTGGACAACGCTCTCAGGCACAGGGTGGAATTGTTGGGGTGTCTGTGCAGGGCCAGGAGTTGGACTTGAAGATCCTTGTGGGTCCCTTCCAGCTCAGGATATTCCATGATTCTATGGTAACTGGGTATGGCTGCCTCTTTAACGGAGCAATCCCCCACATCTACCCTTGTGTTGGCCTCCCAAAGAACCCCTCTTGCCTCCACAATGCTGGTGACAGGCGTGGGCTTTGGGGTCTGGCAGACAGAACACATCTTCCAGCCTTATCAATCCCTCACTGCTGATATCAACCCCAGAGGGAGCTCCTGTGCCAGGGCACATTTTGGGTGGCAGACTAGATGAAAAAAACCCACCCAAACCCATGAACAAATGCAGCAATCCCCAACCATTTCCACTGCCCTTGCCTCATACGTGGCAGCTGGCAAATTCATTGCAAAATGCAATCCACTGTCCTGTTTATTCCAGATGAAAATGTCTTCTCCAGGGACTCTTTTCCCAGGCTTAATTTGTGCAAGTACCTCAGAAGGAAAGACTCTGAGTCAGGTCTGAAGCTATACCCTGCTCTCTCATCAAGGCTGAGGAGTTCAGCTAAAACAGCTACAGCACCCCTGCTTTACTTTCCAGGAGAAAAAGCGATCCTTCCCATGGCAGGGAGGCAGCTCTGCCAATGTTTCCTTCTCATACCTAGCACTGGCAGTAATTTCAGCTGTGGCAAGATTCATCAAAGTTAATCATCTGACCCTCATCTACATGAGATAATTTTTCAGCGAGCAGAATTTGCCAGTAGCCTCAGCTGGCACCACGCAGACCAACATGAACAAATCACATCCTGTTCCAGGTCTGGCTTTCCAAATCCCAAGCAAGGAAAGAGAGCAGCGGGCGTCAGATCCTGAGGAAGACCTAGATTCAATTCAGCTCTTGGTGTTGGGCCATACGGCTGCCTCAGGTAGCTCTTCAGCAAAAATCTGACAGTCCCCAAAACTTCCCGAACACTTCTGGCCCTGAGCGGTTGGCATCTTGCACAACCTTCTGATCTGACAAGTTTGCCAACATCCTGAATGGTGAACATCTCATGGGGTAGGCGGTTCTTGGGAGGCTTCCATGCATCTTCTGTCGTCGCTGAAAAACCTGTCTGAAAAAAATCGGTCTCCTTCTGGCTTTGCGTTCAGCCCAGCACCAAACCTATGGAGGCAGGTTCAATTGGAAAGGTCCCATCTCTGCAGGGGCTGGAGCCAACCTTCTGATTTGATGTGAACAGTATGTACGAATGCCACTGAATGACATGTTTCCATGATAAAGAGTGTGGTGATGAAATTCTTCTGCGTGCCAAGGATGGAAACAAAAAAGTCAGTGGGCAGCTGCAACACATCACAAGAGCTGGAAAACAAAACCCTTTCCGATTCCCAGAGCGGTTCTTGAGGTAGTTGGAAACCTCGGATTCCTGCCCCCTGCAAGGGACCTGCACTCCCCTGGTACACGTGAAGCACTGGCACTGTATTAAAGCTGAATAAACCGTCCACAGAGAATAGTGAGATATTGTTTGGGTGACAAAGGCTGATAAATCATTCTCTGGACTTTGTCCTCCATGCTTGGCTTCTTGCCATTGATCCACAGGAAATCAATGGGACTTTGCATGCAAAAATCCATAACCCAAAAGTCCATGCATTGATGACTTTGAGCAAGTCATGTTCCAGGTAACACACCATTTGCTTTTGGTTTTTGTTAGCATTGTTCTGTGGGGAGGAGGGTAAAGTAGGCCCAGGGTGATTTTTGATGTGGGGACAACAGAGCTGATCTGTGTCCTCCTATCAAAGCTGCCCCCAGGCCCGTCCTGGAGAAATACACATCATGCACGTGTTGCCCATTCCTGATGCAATTGCTCGATACTTCTCAGGCTTCTGGAAGCTGAGAGCAGGTAGATAAACATATGGTATTGATGCAAATGAACAGCTAGAATGTGGTGGGTACCTGAAATTCAAGAGTCCAGCAGAGACCCAAGAAGGTCACCCTGCCTGCTCCACCTCTGATACCACCCCAGAGCTCCCCGTATCTAAAAGAGGGATGTCAATACTTGCTGTGGTCTCAGCATATGAGCCTGATTTTTCATCCTGAAGGCCACATATTTTAGGCCTGTTTTGGTGGGTTGATGCTGACCAGCATCTGAGCACCCAGACAGCTGCTCATTTGCTCCCTCCCCACAGCAGGATGGGAAAGAGAATCAGAAGAGCAAAAGTGAG
This sequence comes from Sclerurus mexicanus, assembly GCA_013396755.1. Classification (NCBI taxonomy): domain Eukaryota; kingdom Metazoa; phylum Chordata; class Aves; order Passeriformes; family Furnariidae; genus Sclerurus; species Sclerurus mexicanus. Next base: position 232,485 of record VWZF01005256.1, read on the forward strand.
AAAACTCATGGGTGAAGGTAAAGGCAGCTTTAGAAGTGAAACACAACCGAGTGCTAGTGAAGGGAAGTAAGGAACTCATTCTCTCCTTGCCGTCTCAGCAGGAAGATGTCCAGCTGCTTCTTGGAGTTCAGGGCTTCAGTACACATGATGGTTACTTGGAGAGACAGACACCATAACCATGAACAGCCCTGCTTCATCCTCCTTTCCCTGAGCTTTTATTGCTGCCATCATATGGTCTGGAATGTGGGGATCAGCTGTCCTGGCTCTGTTCCCTCCCAGTCCCCTGCCTGGGGGTAGAATGGGAAACAGAGAAATCCTCAATACAATGGGAACACTGCTCAGAACTAACCAGAACACCAGTGTGTCATCGACACTGTTTTACTCACCAGTCTAAAACACAGCACCACACAGGCTGCTGTAAGGAAACTTAACTTCATCCCAGCCAGACCCACCACACCCCCAAAATTTTAGCCCACAAAGCTGCTCTGGGCCTGGAGCATCACTTTCTGTCTGCCACGGATGAAAGCCTCACAGGGCTCTAAAATGCCACACATGCAAATAGGTCCGTCAAGACCATCTTCCTCTGAAAATCCTCTATTGATCCAAAGGGACAGACAGCCTGAGGCTGAAGGGAAGAGTGAGTGGCTAGAATGCAGGGCCATAGGAGGTCAGGAGACCTTCATTTCACTTTGGTGTCCTGAAGAACAGTGGAGTCATTTGCCTTCGCTGTGGCTCATTTTCCCAGTTCCCAGAGCAGAAGCCAGCAGTGCTTGTGTCCCAGAGGTTGGTGGTGTTGCAGGGACATCAGGGAGGGAGACGGGTGGTGTGAAATCACTTGGTGCTGGTTCTATTGTATAGATGTTGTGTCATTCTTCCTCTGCCCTTGTTTATCTTTGAGCTGCCTCCTCCACAAGACATAACCTCCACCTGGAAACGGACCGATTTGGTTCAAGACTCGTGGAAGTTTCCCTGCAGATCTGTGCCACAAGATGTGATGTGAACCTGCACAGCATATGGCTCAGATCTCCTTATTTCATATAAAATGGGACTTATCTTGTAATCCTGAACTAAACAGAAAGAGATGCAAGCAGAGCCAGAAGGAAGCATCACTGCCACTCTCCTGCCAGTTTTCTGGGTCGGCACTGACTTACACACATCTCTGCACAAGCCTTCAGCAGTCAGCCAGTCTCACCCACCAAAACCCATTTCCAAGCATCCAGATGGGGACTGAGTCAGGTTTTAACTGAACCCCTTCCATGTAGTGTACCAGGTACCCGCAGGCAGGCCTTGTCTTGTGCTACAGCTCCTGTGCAATGTTCTACTGTCATGTAGGTTTGCACCAGGCAGGATCCTGACGTGAGCCACCAGTGGACCTTGTGTTGGCAGAGGTGGGCAACAAGTCCCATTGTGTCCAACCAGCAACGTGGAACACAGCTTTGGATCATGAACTCGCCCATAAGGGCTTCTCAGTGTGGGTGACAGGCATGTGCCCAGGCAGGCAGGAGGGACTTTGCTGTCCTGTCTTCTGGCTACCTGTACCTCTTCTTGAGCCTCAGCCTTTCTGAGTTTGACCCATGTTTTCATACTCTTCTTTATCCATTACTCACCTGTAGCTATTTAGCTTGTTTTTCCCTTCCTGAGTTTCGGAACAGTGAGTAGTTCACGATTCAGCTGCTTTGGCTATTTGCTGTGTTTTCTTGCCTTTCTTTGTACCTGTATCCTTAAGATCATTTCTGTAAGGAAGTGTCAGCAGCCATCATTTCTGTAAGGAAGTGTCAGCAGCCCTCATCTCTGTCCCCCTTAACCGCCTGGGACTCCACCTCCTGGTTCTCTGAGGCTGTAGGAGATGTCTCCCAAGCCCATTGCCTTTCTCTTGCCACTCTCCTGCCACTCAGAGCTGTGAACTCTCACAGCTGCTCTCACCCAAGGTGCCTCCCACTTTCAGTTTGCAAGGATCCCACATCAAATGCATGCAGCCTGGAGCTAACAGATGTTTTCCCATCCCATCAGCTCAGTAAGAAATTGAGATTCCAATTTTTTTCCATCGCTTGTACCACCCTTACCAAAGGTTCTCTGGGATAAAAGCCGACTTCACTGAACACCTGCTCAGCCCTTTTCTGCCCTATAGTCCTTCTGTAAAGGTCTATTTATGCCATTTTCCTGCAGATGCTGTCTTAGGATGCAGAGTTGAAAATATGTAACCTCTGCAATCCTAGATATCACATATTTGTCTGATTACAGGACTCCCTGGTCTTTCTCCAGGTCTCTTGGAGATGTTTCCAGCTGAAAATGACTACTACCTGACCATGCTTCCCCACAGTTTACTGAAGAGCTGGTCTTCCTCTTTATACCTTGGCTCAGACAGCTGCAAAGAGCAGTCACGCTCACAAAAAACCACTGTTATTTTCCCAGAGGGGAGCCCTGAGTTCTGTGGAGAGACCAATCCATGGTGATTATCCCTTACTGGCCATATTAGAAAAAGCAAAGCACAGTAGAGTGTCTATCCAAGCCACATGTCTGCACAAAGGAAGGACCAGGCTTTGTGCAGTTCCAGGGCAGAAAGACCTTTTTCTTCCTCTACAACAATGTGAGACCTGCTGTGGAGCAAAACCTGCCTTTGTGGCCCATGTGCATCAGTTATTCAGACAGGGCCAGTCCTTCCCAGGGTGTCCCAGCCCACATCTTCACTGGATGGGAAGCCAGGATTTCTAGCCCTCACTTCCCACCCCTGCCACCATTCCTCCATTTTCAAGAGTGGAAGGATGGGTGTGAAAGGGAAAAGTGCCAGTCACTTTTCTGTGCCCATCAGAGCGTGGCTGGTCCATGGTCTGTGCCGGGGTCTGCACAGGCGTTAAAGGTAGGATGCCCTTTTTGATGATTCCCCAGAAAATGCATCCTGCTTGCTCCCGCCTCTGTAGCCAGCCCAGCTCTGCAGAGCTGTGAGTCACACCAGGCAGCAAGATTTTATGCCTGTCATTACCACATCAGTTCAGGCTGATGTATAAGGGAGCTGGTGGGTTGAGTAAGAAGGTGCCATTTTTATACAGTGGCTCTCCAGGCAGGAGCTGGTTTTTTCTCTCAGTATTTTTTTACAGTGTCTCAACAAATAAAACTCTGAGCACAGAAGGTCAGGACATTCTGCATATCGGCGAGGGGGATGTACAGTAGTCGCTGCATTCTCTTATCTCCTGCTATCCCCTATGGAAACCTGGACCTCAGAGCTGACAGGTCTTGCTGCTGAGGTCTCCAGAAAGACACAGAAGGCATCAGAGAGCAGGAGGAGTCCACAAACTGTCAGCAGGGCAGGAGGGACAGCACAAAGGGGCTATTAGATGGAAGGTGGATTTGAAAAGGTGACCTCTGGCCTTTGACAAGACACACCCATAATTCCCAATGAAGCTGGGAGAAGTAACTATCCACCACCTGCTCATCCAGATCTACCTACCCTCCAGCAGACAGTGTCATGGTCAAAGAGGGATCCTACCTCGGTCTTTCCCAACAGCTGGGGAGTCTCGTTCTCCTGCCCTGACCATATGGATTCCTCTTCGGACTTTAGAAAACTAAATGTATGTTGTCTAAGTGACACATATGATCTCCTTGGCAAGGCAGGGAGACCTCTCACCTCAGAGATCAGCCTGTCCCAGCAGAGGAAGATATTGGCAGCTGCATCTCTGGGCTGTAAAGGGAGCTCAGATGTCAAGTTGTGAGTTAGGTAAGGAGCTGTTGTGTGTGAGAAGCCAGCTGGGATAGCTCATGGCTTTGTGGTGCAGACTGATCCCCCTTTGCCCCATGCTGTTTCTGTCCCTGACCCCACTGCTTGGCCATACTTCACTCAAGGGGGAAGGGGGAGAGAGTATCTGTTGAGCAAATCCAATATCTTAAGGCTTCTTGAAAGGTTTCTGCCCTTGACATGCAGAGACACTTCAATGACATTTATTTCCCTGTCGAGTGTGGTGTGAGTTGGGGATCAGCCCATTTTTTGGGCCCAGTGGGAAAGACTTTTACCCACTTTCAAGTTGACACTCATATGGGGAAGACATTTTTTAACCAGAAGGTCTCAGGCACAACTTGTGGCCATGGTTCTTTGTTTTGCTTGTCACTGACTGATCAGCTTCTCACCTCCACAGGACTACACCACACAGGGATGGGAAGGAGGGTGTTGGCAAAGGTGTCAGTCTGTGTGTGTCCCCATCACCGTGTCCACAGGAGAAAGGTTTTGGTGGGGTCTTTAGGAAGAGATCAGAAAAAGCCCTGCAGTGACAGCGTCACCACCCCGGCAGGCAGGAGCCATGCCCTGACTGCAGAAATTAGATATGCTCAAACATTGAACAGGAGAGGCTCCAATACTGAACAGCAGAGGCTCCAACAGGCAGTGTTAAGCAGATTGTTCCTGGCAGGACCTGACAGTATGGCTGTGCCACTTGAGTCCTGTCCAGTTTGTCTCTATCTGGGAAGGAATTGTCGAAATCGAGGGCAGCTGCTATGCAAGATCTCCAGGTTACCTCAGCTGGAAGAGTTTTGATGCTGCTGGGGACCAAAGTCAGGAGGTTTTGCAAATGGCACTAACCCAAACATTTCAAGAGGCATTGGTGGATACAACTAATTGTTTTTTTAAATTGAGAGACTAAGATACTCCACTTCCTGGGGCTGGAGATGACAGAAATTCTTTCTTCAGAGCAGGGAGGAGAGAAAAGTGAGAGGAGGAAAGGAGGGGTCAGGTCTCTGGGGTCAGGCCTGCATTATACAGACCAAAGAATTGGCCCCAGACATGTCCCCTTTGCCTATTGCACCACACATTACCATTCCCCCTCCCACTGGGACCCCTTGCCCATGGCAAGAGCTGGCAAGGAGCTGCTTTGTGCTGGATAATTGAACCCATGTGCTAGTAGTTATTATTTGGAGCTAGAGAGACTGAGAAAATGCACAAGCATTCTTACCTATTGGCAGGAACAAAGTCATCTCTGTCCAGAGGCACTGGGTTGAACTGGGGGTGACTGAGTAATCACAGAATCATTGAATCACAGAGTGGTTTGGGATGGACAGGTCATAGAATCATGGAATCATAGAATGGTTGGGGGTGGATGGGTCATGGAATCATGGAATCACAGAATGGTTTGGGTTGGAAGAGACCTTCAAGATCATCTTGTTCCACCCCCTGCCATGAGCAGGGACACCTTCCACTCGATCAGGTTGCTCCAAACGCCATCCAACCTGGCCTTGGACATTTCCAGGGATGGGGCAGCCACAGCTTCTCCGGACAACCTGTGCCAGAGCCTGCCCACCCTCACAGGGAAGAATTTCTTCCTAATATCTAATCTAAACCTCCCCTCTGTCAGTTTGAAGCCATTCCCCCTTGTCTTAACGCTACTGTCCACGAGGTGTTTATCAGCTTCTTCAAATCAGCCTCCCTGAGTTGAAAAATGGTTGGAACAGTTGCCTGTGAGCACACTCAAGGTCTCCCTGGAAGTTCACAAACCCCATGAGTTTTGTTTGCTAACACATTGTGTATTTTTACTGAAACCTTCCTCAAAACTGTTTAGAATTTGTCTTCAGCCAAAAACATTCTGTTTAAATACAGTTTCTGAAAAAAAGTGAATGCTCATAATTCTGCAGAAAATGGCAAATATCAAATTGAATTCATGCCAGCTCCACTTACTTATTAAAAAGTGACTATATTTCCATTTAAGTACATAACTGTCAAATATTTTGACCAGCTCCCCTAACTGTGGCTTTAATTGTGATCTACTTATCCCACTGGAGCCCATCAAATGAGCAGAGGTGAGGACAGGGAACAGAAATTGCTTGTGAGTTGAAATCAAGGGCAGACAAGGAATTCCCTACCCCCATGATAGAAACCCACCCATTGCCAAGGAAGGCTCATTGCTCAGACTTCAGACACTACAGCTTGTGCTTAATTTGGATACCACGGTTCTCCTGCTATGATGAAAAAGTGCCAGTCTTACTCCAGGCAAAAAAATTGGGGGCTTAGCAGAGCTGCCAGGCCCCATCTTTGCACAGGAGCAGTGCCATGGTCTACAGCAGTGACGACTGCAGCAGCAGGTATCGGATCCGGCTGAGATCCCAGCTGGCTCAGATGGATGATGGAGAGTTAGAGATGGGTGAGGGGAGGCATTTCTTCACACTCGGGGGAGTCAGTCAGGCTTTACTTTCCCTTAAAGCAGTTATTTCCCCAGAGCACAGCCCAGCGTGATTAACCCGCAAGGTCTCAGCAGTGGTGGACGGGATAACGAGAGGTGATGGCTGAAGGTGGATTGTGCAGGTAGGACATAAGAAAAAATGCCTTCCCTGGGCTGGGTCACAGAGATGTGGCATTTTCCAGACTTGGCCAAACAAAGTCACATCTGACTGACAACAGTCCTGCTCCAAGCAGCAGGATGGACCTGAGACCTCCCAAGAGAGCAGCTCTCTTGCTGCTTTTATTTCATGTCTCAGTCTGGCTGACTGTACGATTATCTGTTCCTCTGAGCTCAGGTGCATCCTCAGGTAAGGGCTCCTGTGGGCAGCAGACCTTGGGAAAACACAGCCATTTCTGTGCAATGATTTTTTTGGGGAGAGGGGGCTGAGCACATACAGGCAAGTTAAATGCTTGGAAGCATTTCTTAGCCTACAGCCCCTGTCCTTATAAAGCTTTGGAGAAGTACCTTTCTTCACAGGTGAACTGAGATTACCGCAGCTGGATGGGCTGTAAAAGAAACTTCTTGACCTCAGACCAGCTCAGGGCCAAGGAGTGAAGGTGGACCCTTCTTGAACCTCAGCCCCAACCCCTCTGGGATTTCAGTCCCAACCCTGCTTGGACCTCAGCCCCCACCCAGACTCCCAGACCAACTGGTTTGATTGTGCTCTGCCTTCAAACAAGGACAAATGAGGTGGAATTCAGAGACGAGCAACAGGAATGATTATGGGGGTGGAGGTAATGGCTGAGGAGGAAAGATTTTGAAATTTAAAGATGAATAGCCAGGCTACAAGCCTACATACAGAGACATTATCATCAGTCATTAAACAACACAACACTTCAGAGCCAGGGCAGGCTCATGATTCAAGACAGCCCAGTCTCCAAAGTGCTGTAGCCCAGAGGAGCAGCACAAGGCCGGGTGGAAGGAACCTGCTCACGCTTGTGAGCATAAGCATTTATTTTTATTTTTTTCCCCTCACTACAACATCTCACAGTTTAAAGTGAATTTCCCTTTGGCACTAGGCAGTACCACAGGGAATGGGGACCTCAAGCTTAGCACTGGGACTTGATCTTGGAGGCCTTTTCCAGCCTGACTTTATGATTCGATGATTCCACGATTCTATGATGCCACAATTCTGTGATTTCATGATTCTATAGTTCAAGAATTCTATGATTCCACAATCAGGGAGACCACCTAGGAGCTGGAATTTTCTTGGCATGGCACTGATCAGCCAGAAAAAGATCCAGAGCCCCACTGCTCAGGATACTGAAGTTATACTGGACAGAGCATCAGGCAGTGTCCAACAGTGAGTAATCCTTCAGTGGCTGGCAGATGGACAGAGCAATAAGAGGAAGGCTTTCCCAGTGCAGATTTGCAGGAGAGGGGCCAGGTTTGCCTCTGGTTTAATCCTCAGCAGCGCAGCCTCCCTGTGAGAGGTGACGTGCCAAGCCCTCCTCACACCTTCGCAGGGCTTGGATCGCAATGTGTTCCCACAAAGTTTGCAAACCACAAATGTCACATGGCGAGACAGGGAGGGAGTGAGTGAGCGGAGAAAGGGGAGCAATTAATATGCAGCTGGTGCACGGGCTGGAGTGAAAGGAGCCGACGATGACCACCCGGAGCTGACGCTTAGAAACGTACAATAAAAGCTGAACGGATGGCTGAATGCAAGACCCAGCAAACCAAAACAGATGCAATAAGCTGAGGCCAGTGGAACCAGCAGCCAACAATGACAGCAGAGCCCACGGGCTGGGGGGCACGTGGTTGGCACACAGAAAGGAGGAGGCCAGAAAGAAGCGCAGATGAGCTCTACCAAGGGAATCAAAAGCCTGCTGTTTCGAGAGCCAGAACAAACGGCAAGTGTGCTCCTGCCGCACATGGCATCGACAGCGGGAGCTGCGTGGTCTCCATGTCCCTGCAGGAGCCAGCCGGAGGCAGGCTGCTTCCAGGCTCAGCACAGGATCCTCCATCCTCCCTCCTACCCTCCTCCAGGGAGGGCTGCCCTCAGCCACACACTGCTGGAGGGAGCCCAGGGATCTGCTCTTCCAAAGTGGTCTTTCAGCCAAATCTCCTCTGTCTTCCACTATACAAATTCTTCCCGTCACAGTGGAGGGAGATCATCCTTTTGCCACCCAGCATAGTTTGTGGCTTTGGTCACCTGGGGCAAAGGCTGCATCAGCTTAGGGCTTACAGGTTGGATTTGCTGTGTGGAGGGGCTTGTGTGAAGACTCTGGAAGGGAAGGAAAGGTCCAAAGTGCTGAGGCCACCAGTCCCTCGCTCTGCTGGGGCATCGTGCTGTGGGTTAGCACAGCAACCTGCACCATGAGCCTGGTGACAATTCTGCTGAGAGAAGAGCTGATTTTGTAGGCAAGGGCACAGACACCCAGCCCAGGAGCTCTTGTGTCAGTGACATCCACGAGTCTGTGTAGGACAAGTGAGCATATGGATAGCAAGTGTTTGTAATTCATAGCAAACATCTGGGGCAGCAGATTTGTGTACCTCGTGAGGAATATTTGTAGTTTGAATACCTCACCCCTAACTTCATGTGTAAAGTGTAAAGGCCCCAAGTCTTGGTTTCCTTGCACCATGCAAAGGACAGCAAGGCAGAGGTGGGGCATATCTGCACTTATACAACCTCCAGGAGCAGTAAACCTGCCTTGAACATCTCAGACTATTTAAAGAAAGAAATAAACCCCCTGAAAAAAACAAACCCACCTGAAAACTCCCTTTTGACTCCTGGCATCAGTTCGTTTGTGGCATCCCTTGTGAAAGACCATAAAACAAATTTTTGTGAAGGGTAGGGTGGGGTTTTTTTGAGATCCTTCTTGCTGCTCCCAATGCACAGCCCAATTTAGAGGAATGTTGCTTCATCTCCCCAGCTCCTCACAGCTAACCTGTAGATCAAGACAGCCTCTGCAGTGCTGTAACAACCCATTAGACAGCCAGTCAATCACATCAGTGATCACTGTAATGGTACATACACCAGCGGATTCTTCCCCACCAGAGTTGAGCACAGCAGTGCACCAGCCGGTCCCCTCAGCGTCCTACCAAGGGATCAAAGGATGTTTAAGGGGTAAAAATAAAATTCTCAACCTGATCTTTTCTCCAAATGCCTCTTCTTCCTGATGGTACAGACACAACATCTTGAGGATGCTGTGCCCATGTCAGAGAGTGTCCCCTCCAGCTGGTGCTCGGCTTTCTGGGCAGCTGCTGTCTAAAAACTCTCCTCTCATCAGCTCGCCAGCCCCCCCTCCACAGACAGCCAAAATCAGATTGCAGGGTGTGCTGAAAGCAGGAGTCTCTATCTCTGTCCTTGCCATTGGCCTTCTTAAACCCCACAATGACTGATTCAGTTGTGGAGATTCAATAGAGAGAGTCTGGCTATACAGGGCGTACTGGCCTTCAGCACCGTCCTGTTCTCTTTCCTACTCCATTTTGTTGTGTCTTGTCCTTAGGGTGCGATGGGTACACAGAACAGCTCCAGAATTACTTCTTGGTTCCCAGAAGTTGCACTCTCTCGCCAATTCCTCAAAATCTAGATGAGGACAGCTTTAGCAAACCACATCAGGAGGTGTTTTTATTTCTTCTCTAGCCTGAAGCCCTCTGAAGAGTGTCGCCCACAGGCTTAAGCTCTTCTTAGCAAGCCTCAAACTAACGAAAATATATCAAAGCAAGATTCTCATATACACCCCCAGACCTCCCAAATAGCCAAAGCCTTGCATTAAAACCAATCAATCCAGCAAACATCTTGATGCCCCAAAACAGAAGGTTTTTCTGGAAAGGAAACATTGGGTTTCCTCAAAATTACTGGACATTGCGCAGGGGCAACTGGGTAAGAGGCTCTGGGCTATGCCACTCAGGGTGATCTAATTGTTTCTTCTGGCCTTAAAAGTCATTTATCAAAAATATGCCGACTTCGTACTGTGCAAGCAAAGCCTCTGTTACAGATTTGGCAACACAGTGTCCAGACCTGAGAAGTCACTGACACCATCGTGATAGATCTGCTGAAGAAAGCGTGGGTAAAGGAGGGGTACATCTATAACAAGGAATATGGTACACATATAAATATGTGCAGACTTCAGTAAGTGATAAATCAGATGAGAACCCCTTAGTGTTTAGAGAAAACCAAGCTATGTTCTAGTCAATCAATCTGTTGCTGAAAATATTATTAATGCCTGGCACATAGATTTATGATGAGGGCTAGATGGATGCAAAAGAAACGTTTGTTAGCGGGAATTTTTGATGACTGTGCTGAAATATCATTCATTTGTGAAAAGAAATCTAAATATAATCATCATGGTTATTTATCAGGGAACAGTTGTCTCCATCTGTTTCCACCTTAACATGCAGGATACCTGCATGGCTCTCCTGTCTCTCCTTTTGCCTTAAATGCACAAAAGTTAAAGATGGGTACCTGTACAGTCAGCATCGTGGCAGGAGCTATGCCATCATCACATCTTCTCAACACATGAGGTATGTTGGGCTTTGGTCTGTGTTGTGTTCAGAACCTAATGGCACAGTCACCATGTAGGATATCACCTCAGTGAGATCTCCTGTGTGTCTCCATGCAGGGATGGACACATGAGGAGGGAAGAGAGCAGTCCCTTCTGCAGACTTTGCTGAGCACAGAGGTTATGGAGCTCAAAAGAAATATAATGGAGTGTGTAAGAAAGTCACTATGAAGAGCAGCTTGTACAGGAACGAGCATTTCTGGCACTGCTCATAGGTTTGTGGATGGGTTGTGCTTGTACTGCTGTTGTACATGCAGTGGGACAAGTCCTAACCCCTCCTCATCCCAGCTCTGCTGCTCCCATTCCCACTTTGCCATCACCAGCTACCTCCTTCCTCAGGAAGATTCCTGAGTGGCAGTCAGACCCTGGTGTGGTCATTCCTCCTCAGCAGCCAGCTGGGAGGTGTCCACGGTGTGCAAGAGTCAAGCTTTGACACTGAGGGATCTTTGCCAGAAATGCCCAGGAGACTGTCAGATCCAGTGGGACACAGGTCAGCCCGCCCAGCACCTCCATGGACATGGCTAAATACAGGCATGGATGGAGCAAACACAAGGTGAGTTGCTGTCTCCACAGCAGGAGGAGCTTGTGCAGGGGGGGCATCCAAACTCTTCCTCCACCATGCTGAGCAGAGCAGCTCTGTAACCTCTGCTCCAGCACCAGCCTCAGGCTGAGCCCTGCCCCTCCAGTCCCAGGCCTGCCCGGGCCAGCCCTCTGCCCACTCAGCTTCCTCCCTTCCCTTTACTGCTGTTTTTGTTTTCTTTCCACAGCTCGTTTTCTCGGTCATCCATGTCTCTGTGCATCATATATCACGCCTATGTGTCCGGAGGAAAGAAAGATCCCCTCCAACCCAGCAGCCCTGTAACGGATGGACCTTCCCGATTCGCAGCGAGCTGACAGCTTGTGAGAACAACAGCTTGAATTACTGAAAGAACTTTTCCCACTGAGTTAATCTGCAATGGATGTAGGTGACCTTCTAAAGGCATCTATTAATCAAAAAACCAGTGCCCATTCACCGTGCTAGGCTGAGCCCTTTGGGGGAGGGGGGATACTAATTTCCCTCCGAGATAAATCATAATTTGACAATAATCATCTGCCCTAATCACTCCGATTCTTCCCTTAATTATTTGTACACACAGCTCTTCCTGCCTGAGAAACACAAAGGGCAATATTAAATGTGATGTCGGGAAATACTGAAGGCTCCAGCCAGAGCCTTAAATCCCTGTGTGGAGCAGAGCATCCAACGGAGCTGAGCTGCCAGGTGCACCCTCTGTCTGGGGTGCAAGGAGCAGCCTTTCCCAGAGGGGAGCCACTGCTTCCAGCCATGGGGAGAGCAGTGGTCCCCAGCCCAGGGACCAGAGCATCCAGGAGAGGGCTAATGGAGGGGAGACAGCTGAAAGCAGAGGGCCTCCAGAGCTGTCCCAGCAACCTGGGGTGACACCCCAGTGCTGCACCCACTGGAGGAGACTGACCCCCGCACAACAGTCATGAATTCTTCCCCCTTGGAGGGCTGGAATAACAGGGAGGCTGTGGAGAGCATGGGGTTAATGTCACATCAGTGCCCCTCGGACGCTGGGAGGAAGGGCTGTGAGCTGGGGAGCCAGCAGACCGTGGGAGGGAGGAAGGAGGGAGGAAGGAAGGGAAGGAGGGGTGGTTTGGGTGGCCTTGTGCTGTGCTGATGTGTTGCCTTGGCCTGGGGCTGGTGAGGAATCTCTGCCCAGGGTGTGACTCTCACCCAACATGAGTGCACTGTGAGGGGTGTCTCTGGCAGGCACCAGCAATCCCTTGCCCTGGGAAGCTCTCAGGTGGTGCCGGAGGGAGCACGATACCTGGGCACCCAGCACGGGCAAGTGCTCCCCTTCCTGTCACCCCCTGTCACGCTGCCGTCGAGCTGCGGGTGTGGAACCAGGTCTCATGAGTGCCTCCAGCAGCTGGTCCTTTCCCTCAGCCACCTCAGAGCCATGGGGTCCCCAAAGCATGCTGCAGATGACACAATGCCGTGTCCTTGGGCACCTATGAAGGAGGAAGGGACACTAATGGGGGTCAGGTGAGCATCTTGTCAAAATCCGCAGCTGTGAGTTACGAGTATAAATGACAGTGGTGTGAGGATTTGCCCATGACTGAAGTGAGGGCAGGTAGCTGGGTTTCCCCATGGCAGCAAGGGTGCAGTGGTCCTCTGCGTGGGACTGACAGAAAACTGCTAAGCAAAACTCTTTTTCAGTAGATTTGTGGGATGAGGCAAACAGTGCATGCTGTCCCTGAGAAAACGGGATTCCTTTTTCTCCTTGGGAAGAAATCCTCTAAAACTGGAAACAGACAGGAAATGCTGTGCAGCATCTCATGGGAAGCGAGACTTCTCACTGCATCCGTCTCCTCTCCCACTGGCCTGTGCCCACACCATGTCCCCCTGCTCAGGCAGACAGACACAGGCTGGGACGGGCAACCTGGAGAGGCACAGCCCAGTGCCTGCAGCCAGGACGGGGTCTCAGAGCAGCGGCATCACTGCAGAAACACGCCAGCCACATTTCATCCTCTGTTTAGCAGAGTTGGTGATCAGTACTTTTGAGGATTCAAATAACTACCCTCCTAAAAAAACACAAGCAAAATCGGAGATAACCTCCACAAGCATCCCCAGTGCTACTGTGCTGACTTCTAGTAATTCCCGTAGCCCAGGTCACTGTGCTGCCTCACAAGCTATACCATGGACCTACAGCACCATATGCTGGCCTAGCTTAGCATCTACACAGCAGTGCTGCCTGCCGCGCTCACTCTGTGATCCCTCGAGCAGAGCAGAGCCGAGAATCCATCTGTTCTGGCCCCGGGGGAGCTGCAGGTGGTGGTGATGCTCCCACTCCCTGCGGTGGGACACTCGGTGACTGCTGGGGACACTTCCAGGCAGGAGCATGGCAGTGCTGGACCAGCAGCAATTGTGTGCGCAGTCCCCAGGAGAGCAGCTTGCCGGGATGTCTGTCCCACTGATGTGAGCAGAGGGGAGCAGGGGCTGGAGCTCATCTGGGGGTCTGGAGAGCTGTGTCCTCCCTGAGCTGCTCCAGCCCCGTCCTCTCCTCTGTGCTTTGTCCTCTCTGCGGTGCTGCACCAAAGCCCACGTTGTGGCAAAGCTCCACTCCAGTTTCAGCAGTCCCAGGGGTAGTGGAGCCCTCCCTTGGGACCCCACAGCTGCCCCAGGGTCCCTGTGCATACAGACAGCTGCCCCACTGGGCTCCTCAGTCCAGGCCAGCTCTGGATCCTGCCCCACCAGCAGCGCTCAGACCTGCTCAGCTCCTGATCCTCCCTCAGATGGGAGGGACAGAGTGACCTTGAGCAACTCTGGAAGTAACCACATTAACATTGAGCTGGGGAGGAGCAGGCTGTTTCCCGAAAGTCTAATCCATGGGACTCCCTGCCATGAGAGAAAAGCGGCGCTGAGAGCCAAGGATACAGAAATAAAGTGTTAATACAACTGCCGAGAACTAACTGCATCCCTGAGAAAAACAGGCACAGTGCTACTACGTGCCTGGTATCTTTATCTCTCCTTTCCCATCACATGGTGGCCTATGGGCTGTCTAGTGCTGATCAGGGAATACTGGAAGCTTTGATTGTGGTGCTTAAGGACATGTTTGGGTGGTGGCCTTGGCAGTGCTGGACTAATGGTTGGACTCAGTGTTCTTAGAGGGTTTTTCCAACCAAAACGATTCTCTGACTCTATGCTTATCTCTGGGGCAGCAAGGCATCACTGAGCCCTTTGCATTGCTGTGGTGCTTCCTGAGCCATGGGGGACAGCTCAACACCACATGTTCCTCTGGAGCAACTCTGGTGGCAGATCATGAGAGTTTGGGGCACGACGAGTTACTTTTGGCCTGTTTCTGAATGAGTTCTGCCACAGCCATGAGATATGGATAGTTCCTTGTGGAAGAAGAGAGCTCTAAAGTGCAGCACAGCCCAAACCAGGCAGTGCTGGGAGAAATCTGTCCTCACAGAATCATAGTTGGGTTGTAAAGGACCATAAAGTTCATCTCATCCCAATCTCCTATCAATGGACAGTGTTGCCACCTCCCAGAACAGGTTGCTCAGAACCCCATCCAGCCTGGCCTTGAACACTAAGTTGCACATCATCTTAAGTCTCTCCTGTCCCCAAAACCTGCAGGGACAGACCTGGAGTTAGCAATGACCCATCCAGACTTTTTATGTGCAGCATTAGGTCACCACATGCTCCAGCTGCCCTTGCTTTGCAAAGAAACACAATCCACCACTCCGAGTCTCTCTTCCATGTGGGATGTGTCCACAAGCAAGAATATATTGAATGCCCAGCAAGCAGAGAGATGACCCTGCAGTCTCACACCTTCTGTGTCCCTGTTATCTGTGGATTGGTTTGCCCACAAAATGTGGGGCCCAAGTGGAGAGCCAGGGGAGAAATGGAGAGAGCCTTTGCATCCAAAGTCCAAGGGTGCAAGAAACCAAACAGAATGTAAGAGGTCAGCAAACACAATGCAGCAATTAGCACTGGCAGTGGGGAGGAGGGAGTGAGACAAGGCAATTTATGGAGCTCAGGAGAAGGAATTCTCTAAGGGCACCGATCACGCACTATAAATACCTTCAAGGTAATGACAGAAATGGAGTGAATTATTCACCATCTCTGATGATGGGAGGGCAAGAGGCAGTGACCTGGATCTGAGGAAGGGAAGTCTGGGTGGGAGGAAGCCTGGGCAGCAGGAACAGCCCAGCGTGGGATGCACTCTCAGGGGCATCCCTGTTTTTTGTGCAGAGTCCATCTCTAATACATCCTTGGCTGAGTCCACATCAAACAGTACTGGAAGGGCCAAGGCCAGCTTGTGTGGGAGCTCCCAGCTTTCCTGTCCCTCCTGACAGAGAGGGAGCCAGCGAAGTTTCCTGCATGTGGTGGCTCTGGTCCATACATGGTATCTGCTGCTTTCCCAGGACTGTGACTAAGCAAGAAACACCTTCCCTTGCCTGGGAGAGTGAACTGCATCCCCCTAGCCCCACAGAGGCAGAAGGAGATAGAGATTGGCTTGGCATTTGTGACAGCCACCAAGCTGGGCAAATTGGTAAGAGGGAGGTAGAAGAAGCTATGGCTTTGACTTGGAAAGAAGAAGGGTCTGGAAGCGCAGCCTCCATCAAGATCACAGCATCACAGAGTGGCTGAGGATGGCAGGGAACTCTAGAGGCCACCTGGTCCAGCTCCCTGCTCAAGGAATGTTCAGAGGGACCCTTCTGTGTTTCTCTTTGTGTCTTTCTCTTGTCCTGTCCCTGGGCACCACTGAAAAGAGCCTGGCTCCAGCCTCGTTGCACCTTCCCTTGGGGTATTTATACACATGGATGAGGGTGGTGAGGCCCTGGCACAGGTTGCCAAGAGAAGCTGAGGCTGCCCCATCCCTAGAAATGTTCAAGGCCAGGTTGGACAGGGCTTGGAGCGACCTGGGATAGTGGAAGGTGTCCCTGCCCTTGGCAGGAGAGTTAGAACAAGATGAGCTTTAAGGTTCCTTCCAACAAAAACTATTCTGTGATTCTGTGAGATCTCCCCTGAGCCTAAAAGATAGAGATTTCCTGTTCACAAGCAAGAACCGTCCTGCATGCTGAGGGGGTTATTTACCTGCCTGTGAACATGTGTGTCTCTGCTAAAGAGTAATGACCACATTGAGATTATGTGTATGAGGAGGCCTAGAAAGGGGTTGTGCTTCTTCTGATGCTCTGGACATTGGCTGGGAGTTCAGTCTTACTCCTGCTCCCTGTTGCTTCACAGCTGTGAACAGCTTTCCCAATGCCTACTCCTCTCTGCTGCTGGATTGCAGCCAATGACACAAGGAAAATGGTGGGAATACCTCTGCTGTCTCCTTTGTCGTGGTGACCTGTGGAGGCAGGGGTGCCTCCTGCAACTTCTGGCATCCCAGTCACCCATCCTGTGCCTCATCCTCTCTAGGTTGCCAGGAGAGAAAGGCGGCAGAGAAACACTGTCCCCCCCAACACAAACCCAACTTTCCACTTCTCTTTGCCTTGCAAAAGTCCAGATGTCCCATGTGCAGGTGAACACTCAACCCTGGCTTGCATGGACTGAATTTATTCACCCAGGGCAGACAAATAGAAATAAATGCCCCCGTGGAGCCTGGAGATCTGTCTAGATCATGCTTTTCTGTCTGTGAGCAGCATCCAACCCCTAGGGACATTCAGGGAACTCTGACTTCTCTCCTTGGCTGGGCATTAAACCACAGCATGGCCCTGATAAGGGAAGATACCAGCTTGAAGCCAAGTGGAAAGCAAAATGTTGAGGTTGTCCTGTTGAGTTATGGAGGAGATCCATTGCATCTGCTATTCTGATCTCTGGAGCCACTTCTATCTCTCTGCAGATGGGTTTGTCCTTATCTACATCTCCCTTTGTGGGATTCTTCAAAAGCCTTATCATGGTCTGCAGGCCTGGAAAATAACTAAGGGTCTTCCAGAACTGTTTTGTGGGTCAGGGTGGCACTGGGGCAGCCACTGTCAGCAACCCACCAACCTCACTCCTGGCAGAGGCAGATGTTGGAAGGCAAGAAACTGGAGAGATGAGTGGGTTGGCTTGGGTGGTTCTTGTAACTTCAACAAACAGTGCTCTGATCTCATGCTCAACATGCAGAGTCACATCACGAGCCAGGACTCTGGATGTGCTGTCTGAGCCGTGTTGGTCTGGGCAGACACACAGGGAGACTGCCTCTTCCATTGCTTGTCCATCACAGCCATGTGCAGGAGGTGGCAGGGGCTGGAATGGCTTCTGGAGCAGAGTCTAACAACATTTGCTAGCTCTGAAACCCACAGAAACCACAGGAGATTCTGTTCCCCCTTAGCTGGACAGGTGGCCATAGGCACAGTGGTCAGCCCAACTGCTGGGGGAGAATAGAGAGAAGAAAATGCACATTGGAAGAGCATTATGGCTTTGACAGCCCTGGGCCAGCTGCCTGGTTCATGGCTCCCAGAGAGAAGGCCTGTTAAAGTCACAGTTTCTGGACACTGCAGTGGCACGGAGCTGTATGACAACAGCAGGAAAACAATGATCCTTTAGACCCTGTTTGGTTCTGTCTTGAACTGGAAGAGACACAGTATCTGTCCCAGGCACTGATCTTGTAGGCAGAGAACAAGGACATGGGTCTGCTCCAGCATGGGCTTTATAAGCCAGAGAAAGGGGAAAAGCAAAGGAAACTGCCTCTTAAATGTGAAATAAGTGGAGGCTGGCTCCAGACCCTCAAGACAAAGCTATAAATCTGCCCAGCCCTGCTGCGAAAGCATGAGACACCCTGGAACAGCCACATGGCGTCACAGTGTCCTTGATCTCTGTTTTCTCTTCCATCCCTTCCTTTCATCCCCTCCACCCCCGGAGGCACGTTCAGTCTCCCGGTGACTCTGGCTTCTCAGGCTGCTCCAAGGCTGCTCTCCTGTCCTGCTGTGTTTTATGGCAGGCTGGGTCAGGTTGCATCACTAATGGCAGTCGCAGAGGGAGGGCAGTCCCAGCTGAAGGACAAGGCTTCCAGCAGGATGTGCTGCACCTCTGTCTGGCCCTGCTCCCCCCTGCCCTGTTGGAGAGGCACCAGGGCTGAGCTGTGCAGGGAATGCAGACTGGTGGGTGTTCTCCCCCGGGGCTGGTGTCAGGTCATGCTGGTGACAGAGCTCGGGCACGTCCCATCACGTGGTGGGGACTGAGGCGATGTGTGACCCATGTCTGTGGTGGCTGTGAAGCTCTGCCCCAGGCTGGCTGTGGGTCACAGGACCCACCGGCACAGCTCCTGACCCTCTGCTGTCTGCAGGGCTGGAATTTTCCTGGTAAGCTGAGATGAAAGGAGGAATTCTCTGGCTACTCCGATGCCTCTTCCCAAGGCAGAGCTGACACTGAGATGTCCCCTGAGAAACACGGCCTAGCCCAGCTCCACAGCTGGTTTAAAAGCTGTTTTGAAGCCACAAACCTCCCCCTCCCACAAGAGCAAGCAAGGAGACAGTCCAAAAGGACACCCAAACCACATCCAGGCGAGACCATTTCCCCCTTGTCCCCATTTGACCAGGTCCTGGACATCATCTGGAAGTGAGGGAATAAAGCAGAGAGGGCATAAAGCCATTGCCTTGCTCTGCCCAGTTTATCTCCATGGAGCACAGGCAGAATCAGCACAGAAGCCACAAGAAGTCTGTGCCACATTCGTCTCCTTTGTGTCCCTGGGCTTGCTGCACAAGGAGCAGGGGGAAGAGAATTGTGTTCAGTCTGTAACTAATGCCAGAGCCCAAGAAATGGATCAATTCACCCCCAAACAATTTGGAATGCAAAGGGAGCAGTTCTCCCCTTGGTTTACTCCTCCCCACGGCCAAATAGATGCACAGCCCCTCTTTCCACATCCCTGCCTTGGGAGGAAAGCGGCTCATCTCCTCATCACAGATAGAATCTCCACCCCCCTCCACTGCCCCCACCTCGCAGCTGATATAAATCCCTGGCACTGGCACTCCCTGCCCGTCCACTCTCTGGCACCGGAGAGTCAGGAGTGGTGGAGACAGGGTGCCGGGGAGGGGAGCACACTGCCAGTGCTGCCCGTACCCAGCTCAGCTCTCCATGTCTCCAAAGGTTTCTCTCCCAAGCGTGCCTGACTAATTAGTAAACGGAGCCTAAACCTTTTGGTCTCCATCGATCTTATCTTTAAACCCTGCAGACAACAATTCCTCAATCGATACCTCATTTAATTGCTGCCACCAGGCTGACAGCTGGGCTGCTGGCTGTGCAAGCCTGGCTGTCACATGGCAGGCTGCCAGTGCCACCTTCTAATCCCAAACTGATTTATCCTCTTCCAGCTCCTCTCTCCCCCTCGAGCCCCCACTCCTGACCCTATTCCTAACCCTCTCTCTCTGTGAGGAAGGGGTAGAAGGACCCTGGCTACCTGACTCCCCCCACAAACACATCCCACACCTGTGATAATTCACCCCACAGCATGGCTGTGACCAAACTCGTGTTGGTGAACACCTGAGCACAAACAAACAGCCCCCACATGCTGCTGAGACCCGATTCATCCTGTCCCCAGCCCAGCAGTGCTGTGGGGGGACACCTGAATGTCACCTGTGCTGTGTCACATGCAGCCCACGCTGGGGGACAGGTGGACAGGCAGCTCCTGCCCTGCACATCCCAATACCACAACTGGCCTCCAGGCATCCACAGCTGGGCTGCAGCATGTGCTAGGTAGGCATGATCCATTTGCTGGGTGCTGCTCATGATCAGCTCCAGAAGCTGGATTTTTATGGATGCTCCTGGTCCTCTGAAGAGAAGCAGATACAGAGGCAGGTCATGGCTTCTATTTGGGGACAAGCTGCCTTGTGGAGTCAGGCACTGACTCCCAGCTCAGCACTCTGTTGGCAGGTCAGTCAGGCTCCTGTGACGGGGCACTGGCTAGGAGTGCTCTGTGTTAGCTCTAGCTGTTTTTACTCTTGCTTTGATCATGGTTTTTTGCTGTAGTTTAATGATAATCATTGGTGCAACACACATTTCCTTCAGTGGCAGAAATGGGGAGTAATTGCTGTAACCCGATCTTTGATCAGTTATGTGTTTGTCATCTGCAGCTCTTGATGGCCTGTCTTTGTGGGAATGCTGATTGCTCTGTCCTTGTATCCTCAGGAAACATTAATGTGTAATTTTGGAAAGAAACAGTACTTGTATTTAAACACATCACCAGCAATACCACCAGAACGAAGCCTCAAGACTGAGATTGTGTCCCACAATGCAAACCCTGAGTGTGGGGGCTGCTTATCAAAGGGGTGGATGCCTTTTTCCAGTGGTGCTAGTGTGCTCTCAGCCCAGCCAGAGACCCAGTGTAGACTCTGTCTGGGTCACACCAGCTGTCAACCAGAGAGTAAAATTCATAGAGTAAAATGCAGTGGGGATGTGTCCCACTGCAGACTGTGACCATCAGTTTCTACCCACATACTCCTCTGAAAGGCACTTGATCCACCTCCAGCTTTACATGGAGGCAGCAGCTTGTCCACAAGCACTGCTGAACACATCTTGAAAGATTTCTTGGCCTGGATGTGGTGGGACTGGTGAGCTTGGCTGGTCTGCCAGCAGTGCTGCCTTTTGTGATGTCTGTGGAGAGAGTGCCTGGGGCTGATGGCTGATTTCCCTGAATTCCAGGGGAGGACAGGCCATAGATCTGCCTTACAAAGGGTGATTTATCCACTGGGTACCACCAGGGACACTTTATCACCTGTCCTTGCACCTTTGAGTTGCTCCAGTCCATGGTGACCCAGAGTCAGACTCTTCCAAACAAGAGGAGGTTCAGAGACATAAAATAAATTACAAGCCCCACTATTGGCCTTCACTGCCATCTTCATTTTGGGCTACTTAAGAGACCCTTGCTATGCCAGGTGCTGGAGATGAGTCTGGGGGAACCCACATGTCTCACCACTGTCCAGCAGGGATGTGGAAATCTTCTCCAAGGTACCATTTAAAGTCTCAAAGATCAGAATTAATTAACTAATGCACAAGGAAAGGCAGGGGAACAGGCCAACAGTTTACTGGGCGCAAACACAACCCTGGTGTAAATCGGTGCGCTGTGGGAACACTGGGCTTTCTCAGAAGGTCTGTGGCTGCTGCAAGGGGCTGGTGTCTCCTCCAGCTGATGACAGGCAGGATGCACCACATCCCGCCCATCTCCTCTTCCAGTTTGTTCTTCTCCTGTAACAGCTACACCAAGGCTGAATGTGACCCTGAGCAAAAGCAGAATCTGCTTTTGGTGCAGAGTGCTGAGGCTGGAGAACAGGCTGAAGGGAAAGATACCCGAATCCCAGATGTCTGGGCCAGAAACTAATTTCAGAGCCTTTCCGTCTGGACAGAACCTCACCCAGTGGTGTCTTACCACTGAGCTCAAACACTGTCTGTGCAAGCAAGGCTGCACCCTGTCCAGGTGCAATCTTAGGACACAGTCTGTCCTGTTCCCCTTTCCCAGGCCACAGCTCCCAGAAAGCCAGGGAGGGAAGGGAATGCTCAGTAGCTCCAGGAATAAAGGCCATGGAAGCTTGTCATGGCACTGGGAATGGGGGGGCTTGTGTGTTATCAGAAACGAGAAGTTGTTTTCACTGACAGCTTGGGACTGTCCTGGGCAGGGCCAGGAGCTGGACTCAATGACCCTTGTACAAGGTCAGGAGTTGAACTAGTTGATCCTTGTGGGTCCCTTCCAGCTCAGGATATCCCATGATTCTGTGATTCCATGACCTGTTCAGCAGCCTGTTTCATTCAGGAGTGCTGTCTGCTGCTCGTGCCAGGTGTCCTGTGAGCCAGGCTGGAGCAAAGGGGAGCCAGATAGGCAGTCCTAGGGGGAGAGGTGACTGGTGACAGAGGAGGCCCCCATGGGTAGGATGGGATGGGTCACCTGGGCTCATGGTGGCCCAGGAATGCCAATCCTGCAGTTGTTCTTTGCCAGAGGGTCGTGGTGCCAGAGGGTGCCTGACACATGGCACTGGGAGATCTGCAGTTGGCCCTGAGCATGCCCCAGATGGTTTGATGCCAGGGTGTTTGCACACAGCTCTGCCATTTAATGGGGAGAGAAGGCAGAGCTGATCCCAGCTGAAGCCGTGCACCAAAACGCTGACAGACTGTTTGTCGAGACACAAACATTGGCAAATGGCCCCACTTGCCATGTACTGAGAGTCGTGGCAGAGAGGGAGGGAACCTAAGAACAGGATGTCTCTGGCAGGGACTGGAAGTCCTCAAAGTGCAGTTCAGTGCGTGTTTTTGGGAAGAAGAAAATCAGTTTCAGGGGATATCTTCTCCAAATGGGTGGAACTCGGGTGCCCATCTTCTATAAATGAGTCTGGGGGTGATGGGGACAGCTGGGTATGATCCTTGTGCAGCACAGTTTGGGGGATGGAGCATCCCACCTGTCCAGCCAGGTTGGTACTATTTTGGTCCTTCAGGTTGGGTGTGTTCAGGGTGACTTCTCCAGAGAAAGCCAGACCGTCAGCTTCTTGGATGTGCCAGAAACTCCTCTCCCAGCAGGTAATGGAGCACTCAGGGCAGCTGTGGGGCTATCTGTGATCCATGGGTTTTTTTGGTAGGGCTGTGCCTTACTCATCGACACCTGCTGTTATGTCTTTCCTTTAGGGATCCCACACTCCAGAAAGGAGTGCATGGGAGCTGTGGAGGTGACACTGAAAATGAGTCAGAGCTGGACAGCCTGGAGCACAAGCCAGGGACCAGCATTGTGCCCAGCAGTGGAGGGACAGGTCTGCTCTCCTCAGGAACAGGCTGGGACCTTCCCATACTGGTGTCATGAATTTACAGTGGTGCTGTGAAAGGAAGAATTACTTCCAAAGAGCACCTTCTGGCCTCTAGTGCATTCCTTGGGATACCTGGTTTTGGATGCCAGGAAAGCCAGGTCACCTTGCCAGAGTTCCCAGCCCAGAAAAGCCAGCTCTCAGGAATTCTGGGTGGAAAGAAGTGCCTGAAGACACTGAGCTGGAGAGCTTTACAGCACCCCATCAAACTAAGGAAAGCAAGTGCTGCTCCTCTGCTTATCTAGGAGCTTCATTTTGCCAGCAAGAGCCTGATTGTTAACCTGGTTGGGCCTCAGCTCAAGGTGATTGGCTTCTGCAGGTGAGGAGCCCTGAGTTTCCAGAGGCTCTGCCTTGCAAAATGCTGAACACTTCCCAAGGCAACAGGGCTGGGGAGAGGGGCTCCTAGAGAAAGGAAAACATGGCCCATGTGGGTGGGGGGCACAGAAGGGTAATGAGGGGAGGAGCTACAACCCGGCAAGAATTACAAGCAGGGTAAACCATTGTAATCTCTCTGGACACCACTCTGGGGCAGTCTGATGCTAGAGGAGTCCACAGTTTTAAATTACCAATAATACCATATCAAAAATATTGAAATTTGGGGTGAATGTCCAATGAACTAAGGGAAGGATTCTTATGGATGGATGCTCTGCTTTGGAGTATCATCCAACATGTACCTGCATCAGAGTGAGAGTAGTAAATATGTCCCTTCCACCAAACTCCTATAAAGAGGATGGATCCCTGCAGAGCATCGGGCTCGGCTGAGTGGCAGACAGGGGTCCATCCCTCTGCCAGCCACCACCACAGTCCTGCCCCACTCCATGCTGGCCCCCCAGCCAGCAGCACCACCAGGGACTGCTTGGGGGACCCACCTGGGGATGCAAAGGCCTGGGAGAGCCCAGTTAACTGACTACTTGGAGCAGCCATCCCCTGCTATGCTTTGTGACTGCAGCTCATGCCTTTAAACTAAGGGCAGCCCGTAACTGCACAAGAGGCTCAGCCAGGCAATGTGGGGCAGCATGGCCAGTCTGTCTTGTTCTGTGCTTCTTTCTGCTCTTACTTGGGGCCCCCCTGGTGTTGCCAATTCACCATTTATGATGTTTTTGAAATCTTAAATCACATGATAGAAATGGTGGTGATGTAAAAAGCAAAGAAAGTTTCGACTTGTGTGAGCTACTGTGAAAAAGGATTTGCACAGAGGAAAAATGCCTGTTGTGGTACTGAGGGAGCAGCTACTCACCGTATAAAATGTCAGAGTATGTGTCAAACAGGGGCGCCCTGTTGCCCCATTCCAGTCTCTGATACAGTTTTCCAGGACTGGGGAAAATTCCTCAAGCTGGCTCCTGCATCACCTCTGACTATTTTTCTTACCATCTCCTGCATTGACTTTCAGATCCCTCATAAATTCCTTGCCATATCAAAAGAGAGGAGACAAAAGGGGCCAAATGACTATTTCTAAATGCAATGCAAATGCCCCAGGCAGCAACTCAGCCCTGCAGTGCCCAGCTCCCAGAACACTCATCCTTGCCCTCAGTGTCCCCCTGCCCTCCCCTCTGCCAGGTAGGTGCCCACTCAGCCTCCCCTCTGCAGCTCGCACATGCCAGCTGCCTGCCCCCTCCTTGGCCCCAGGAAGGGGAATGGGCTGCTAACAGAAATATCTTCACTGTGATCTCCCTGACCTGAAACCCTCCAGAGACCTCTCTCCAGATTATCATCAGCCTGCTGATGCCAAGCTCTGCCTCTTGGCCTTGACCTCTTTCTCCCCACTGCAGAGGTTTCCCTATGAGGAGTGGGGGTGTCTCTCTCGTGGTGCTTTGCTGCAGCCTTTTGTGTGATCTCCCACATCATCCTCCCCTCATCCAGAGGTTCTCCTGCTGGTGTGCTGGGCTCAGCGCTGGCACCGCAGCATCCCTTGGGATCCTGTCTCTTAGCAACGCAAAGGAAGATGCTGAGCACACGTCTGGTCCATTGGTCCACGGAGCCTTCGTGCACAGGGCAGAGGGCAGCTGCTGCCTGGAGCGAACACAGCCCCCTTGCACACACCACCTCCTCTCTCCGCTGTCCCTGAGAGGCGGGTGAGCGGCTCAGGAGGCTGAGCACCGATATGGGGCACCTCAGCCCGGTACTACTGGTCCTGCTCTCCGGCCCATCCCAGAGCTTTCTGAAGCCGCTTCCCGCACCAGGGAACACGCAAAACCCCCGCCACCCTTATTCTCTTCTTCCACCACTCCTCCACCACTAACAAGGCCCTCCGAAGGCGCTCGGGCTGCCCCAAAATATCCGTGGGGAGATGAGCATCCCCCCGTCCCACGCACCCTGTCCCCGATGCGCGACGCGGCCGCCAGGGGGCAGCACAGGCGCGGCCGGGCCCTTTGCTGCCCCCTGGCGGCCCCGCGTGGTGCCGCGGCCGGTCCCTGTTATCCCGGTTATCCCGGTTATCCCGATGATCCCGATCCCGCTCCGGCCCCTCCGCGGCGCCGCTTCCCCTCCGCCACTTCCTGCTCCGCCCCCTCCTCCCGCCCCGCCGCGCCATTGGCCGAGCCGTCTGTCACTCACGCCACGCGCGCTCCCATTGGCTGGAGGAGGTGTCACTCAAAGGGAGGCCGCGGTTGTTGGCGCTCATTGGTAGCTGGGGTTGTCACTCAGCCCGCCCACTGCGATGCGGCGCTTTTGATTGGTCCTGGCGGTGGATCTCTCGCTGTTGATTGGCTGGAGAAGCTATCCGTCAATTCAGACCGCCTCTCCGCGCTTCCTATTGGTCCAGCGGGCTGTCCATCAAATGCGACTCGGGCCTCCATTGGCTGAGGACCATGCCCGTCGGGNGTCTCGGGGGTTCTCCCGGGGGATTCTCCCGGCGCAGCGGAGCCGCTTCCCCATGGCCGCACGCGTGTCTCCGGGGCCGGCTCCCGGCGTGCCGGGGACAGGGGAGAGGAGGCGGGCAGGGCGAGGAGGTGCGGGGTGAGTGCGCCTACCCCTCCCACCGGGAGGAGCATCTCCGGGATGGGGGGGCCCCTCGGGGTGAGCGGTGGGGTCGGGAGGAGCAGTTCAGGTCCCAGCAGCCGTGTCGGAGGGATGGGGGTGCTCCCCGAGCTCTGTTGTCCCCAGTGCAGGAGGGATGCAGGTGCCCCCGGGCTGTGTCATTCCCTCTGTCAGAGGGATGGGGATGCCCAGGGGCTGTGTCACCCCCGGAGAGGAGAGGGTGGTCCTGGGGCTCTGTTACCCTCCTTGCCAGAGGGAGGAGGTGCCCCCCGTACTGTGTTACACCCTTGCCGGAGGGATTGGGGTGCCCTCGGGCTGTGTTATCCCCGTATCGGAGGGATGGGGGTGCTCCCCGGACTGTGTTACCCACGTGCTGGAAGGACTGGGGTGCCCCCGGGCTGTGTTATCCCCGTATCGGAGGGATGGGGGTGCTCCCCGGACCGTGTTACCCACGTGCTGGAGGGACTGGGGTGCCCAGGGGCTGGGTTATTCGCGTCCCGAAGGGATTGGGGTGCCCCGGACTGTGTTACCCACGTGCTGGAGGGACTGGGGTGCCCAGGGGCTGGGTTATTCGCGTCCCGAAGGGATTGGGGTGCCCCGGACTGTGTTACCCACGTGCTGGAAGGACTGGGGTGCCCCCGGGCTGTGTTATCCCCGTATCGGAGGGATGGGGGTGCTCCCCGGACCGTGTTACCCACGTGCTGGAGGGACTGGGGTGCCCAGGGGCTGGGTTATTCGCGTCCCGAAGGGATTGGGGTGCCCCGGACTGTGTTACCCACGTGCTGGAGGGACTGGGGTGCCCAGGGGCTGGGTTATTCGCGTCCCAAAGGGATTGGGGTGCCCCGGGCTGTGTTTTCCCCGTCCCGAAGGGATTGGGTTGCACCGGGCTGGGTTATCCCCTCTACTGGAGGGATGGGGTTGCTCCGGGGCTGTTAGCCCCCGTGACAGAGGGATAGGGGTGTCCCCGAGGCTGTGTTACCCTCGTGACGGAGACAAGGGGTTGCTCCCGGGGTTGTGTTATCCCCCGCCCTCCCGGTTATCTCCCCACTCTGTGTTAGACCCATGCCGGAGGGATTGGGGTGCCCCCGAGCCGTGTTATCCCCGTGCTGGAGGGATAGGGGTGTCCCGGGTCTGTGTTATCCCGGTGCCTGAGGGATGTGAGTGCCTCCGGGCTGTGTTATCCCCGTGCCGGAGCGATAGGGTTGTCCCGGGGCTGTGTTAACCCTGTGCCGGAGAGAAGAGGGTGGTCCTAAGGCTGTGTTGTCCCGCATGCTGAAGCAATGGGGTGCCCCCGGAGCTGTGTTATCCCTGTGCTGGAGGGATGGGGATGTTCTCGGGCTGTGCCATCCCCTGTATCAGCAGTAGGGTGCAGGACAGGCTGCTCAGGGTGCTGCATACCCAGCTCTCTGCAAGCCCAGCAGTGCCCCAAGCTGGAGACAGCACCGCCGGGAACACCATCCTCTTACAAGCAGTGTTGGGAGAAGTGACAGGCACTGAGCTGGCTCTTCTTCCCTGAGAGCCTCCGGGATGGAGGACCGCGGGATTAAGCTTGTGCTCAAGTGGTCTCATGCTATCTCAAAGCTGCAATGCTTCTTGGGCTGCTCAGGGAAGGACTTGGTGCAGGGGTTTTGGAGGATTTGTGGCCTGACAGAGGGTTTGCTGCAAGGATTTTTCTGCACTGGTTCTTGATCAGCTGCTTCCTTGTCCTTCTGTGTAAGGGAGCAGGGTCAACTGGGTGACAGAAACACCCTTTCAATCAGTGGTGTGCAAGACACGGGCCAGAGGAGCAGCATCCCTACCATACCCATTTTTGGCTGCAGTTCTCTGGTGTAGAGGGAAGGCTGAGAAGCAGAATTAAAAAGGTGTGATGTGGACAACCCTATTCAAGCTGACTGGCAGGTCATCTTGGTCTGATGGACAAGAATTGCAGTGGGAAGGTTTCAGGCCTTTCTTGCCAAGCAAAGTTAGCAGCCTCTTGGCAGATTTGCAGCCATGGGATGCTGTGTTTGTGGGATGGGAAGCTCTTGCTATGAGGAGCTTCTCAAATGTCAGTCCCTCTGGGTAGTGCAAATTTTGCCTCTTGATCGGGGGCAGCACATCTGCTTCCACTCCTTTGTGGATATACCTAGAGGGAGATAGAGGGCAGGCTTAGGGGTGTCAGAACAGGTTAGGTTTGATAGATTAGGTTGCTTTCCTGAAATATTTTTTTTTTAATTAAAGGAAAGTGTTGATCGCATCTTCAGAACTAAGTTCTTGTTTGTGGATTTGAGATGATTCTTCAGTCAAAATGCCTTTGCATAGGATGAAAGGCAATCTGGAGTTGAAAAATCATTGTCCCAGAGTGGGAACCTTTGGTTCTTTCTGCCTGGCAACTGTTGGCATCAGTATGGCAGGAAAAGGGGAGACACGGTCAGTGGGTTAACTGTGAGGGAGGTGGTGGTTCTGGGTTGCTTCTTGGGCTGGCTGTGTTGGTGTGTGGCTGTGAACAGCCAGCTTGTGCACCCACAGTCAGCTCAGAGCCAGCTTGCACCCTGCTGCTGGCAAACTGAATTTCACTGCTGGGAGCTCAAAGACATCATCCCATCCCCATTTCTGGCACCACAAATGGGCCTGGGAAGCCCTGGGCTTGAGATGGTGGTCTCTTCTGTCCCAAGGTTTTCTGTCACTCCTGGGCATCATCCAGCACCGTCACTCAGGGTCCTGGACTGCTCTTCCTGGGGAAGGACTGTGACATCTGCTCCAGCACAGGGCAGGCAGGCCACCATCCTGCTTTACTGCTGCCTGAATCTGCCCTGCCTGCTCCCTCCTTCTACCCCAAATGCCTTGTCCTCTCTGGAAGCCGCTGCAACAGCCCTAGCAAAGACTAGAGAAACCTTTCTGCACCTTTCAGCTTCATTCCAGGCTGGTGTGCAGACTCCCCTGGCCCAGAGTGAGGGGCTGAGCAGCTGAAGTCAGTGCAGGGCAGGTAAAAGGACATTGTGGGTGACACTTGAAAAGGAACCTGACATGGGGATACTTGCAAAATAATCTCAATGGCTTTTCTCAGGCTGGGCTCAGCCATCAGGTTAGACCAGAAACACTCACCTCAGTTTTGGGTACACTGAGGGGGCTGAGTGGGTCCCACCTCAGCTCATGGCTGCCCCAGACAGCTTTTGGCAAGACTGAGTTTTAGAAACAAACCACACCTGGCAGGGAGACCTTTCTCTGGAGGGGTTTAAAGCTTTCTGCAGAGGGACCTGGACGGTTTCCTACTGCCTCTTTTGAGAGCAGGAACAAGGGACAGGGTTTTGAATGGTGTCCTGAGACCTGATGCTCTCTGTTTCCGTTCCAGCACAGGGTTCTAAGCCAAGAAAACTGCCTGTCCTGCCAAGGCCGGGTAGGAAACTGGGCCCTGGAGCAGCATCAGTGGTGTGGTGTTAACTCCTCTCTGCAAGGAGCACTGAGGCTCCTTTGATGAGCTCACTATCTGCAGCATTCACTTTCTTGTTTCCTTCCAAAAGTCCTATCCTGCCTGGCTTAGCCACAGCCTGACACTGTGGAGCTTGTGAAGATGCTCATACAGGCTCAGTGATGAAACTTAATCACTTCTTAACCACATCCTCTCTGAGCTGTGCTCTGCCAGTGAACGGCCAGCCGGGCTGGGGGAAGACAGTGGGGGGAAGGAGTCCAGCAGAGGTAGGTGGGCTTGAGCCAGGGGAGGGAACGGCCTTGGAGCACAGACCCTTGAAGCAGTTGACAAGCATTAAACATGTTCTGGCATATCAGCAGCGAGACACATGAGGAATCTTCTTACACTGTCTCTTTTGGTGACCGTTTCTTGCAAAACCCTGGGTTAGGCAGATCAGGGGGAAGGGATGAGCTGTTAGTTTGGGCATACATGTCCCATAGCCTCCTGGGGGTGGGATGTTGCTCCTGGTAGGACAGGTACACTGACTGTCAGAGAGACTGAGAGCTACTCTGCTTTGATCGTTCCAGCTGGCTGCCTGAACATACCACACATCTGCACTTGAGCTGTCTCCCATCAGGTGAGATGTGAGTGTGGACAAGCTGCCTCCTCTGTATTTGCTCCTCCTGCTGCGGTGACCAGATGTCCTACTCTTTAGTGATGTTGTCCTACTTTCAAGTAGGTTATTCTATTTTTGCCTGGCCCTGTCCTTTTTGTGACTTTGCCTTCCTACGTGTCCTATGCTTGGCTTTCCCCTGGCAGAGGCAGAAGTTCTGCAGGTCGTGGTCCTGAGCAGTACAAGCCATTTTTCTCTTCTGTGTTTCCTGAGGAACTTGCACTCAGAGACCAGGCATGAGCTCACCGACCCAGTGCCTCAAACATAATTAGATGCTGAAAGTCCTCAGAGGGAAGGGTCAGGCTTCCAGTTTGCTTTAAGGGTCTTGAATGTCCTCGCTTGAGCAGGCAGTCATGTGAAGGTGTTTGTTCTTGTTTATATGTCTTATCTCCAAGCACCAGCACTTCCAGGATCTGAAAGAGATGCCTCAGCAGAGAAGGAAAGGGCTGAGCTCACTCTCAGGGCTGAGAGTAAGCTGGGAATGGAAACAGTCTTGCCCTGTAGCTGCAAACTGGCAGCTTGAAGTCTGGGGACTGCGGGGACCTGACTGCCATCTCACAAGCCTTCCTCGGAAAACACCTTGTCTTTGGCTGCCAGTCCCTGCTAACACGGATCTCTGACAGTAGCTCTTGCTAACTTCTCATTTGCTTACCCTTTGACTTCGGCTGGAATACTGCAGCTTCTCGTTCAAGCCAGCTGAGGTCAGCACGCCCGACGGTCTCTGCGCTACCCCAGGTGGGCTCCCGGTGTGCTGGCATGCCTGCGAGGCTGCAGACGTGGAAAAGGGCAGTGCCCAGCTGGACAGGCTGTGCAGTAGCAGGGCTGGGAGGGAGCACACAGGCTGAGGCTGAAGGCTGAATAGCTCTGGACCAGTGCTGCAGTTTATTTATGGCCTGCTTAGCAATCTCAGGCAGGCAGTGTGGGTTAAGGCATCTCCTGTCCTGGATTGACAGTACAGATCCAATTAGCCATAAAAGCCTCTAATTATTTGTCCTGAATTGCTCCAGTGGTAACCAAGGCTCTGCTATCTCCTCCTTTTGTCTGTGTCCCAGCTGGAAATGCCCCAGTGTCCCTGCATCTAGAGCAGCAAGTGTGATATGCGAGCAGAGTCAGCACAATCTAATCAAAGGAGACAGGCCCTGTGAGTTAATGAGGGGATGGACCCGCTTGGTTAACTTTGGAGAGTTCCCTAAGCCCCGTCCTCAGAAACAAAGCACCGAGACTGCGTGTGGCAAAGATAAGGCTCACGGGATGAACTGCTGTAGCAGAGGGGCTGCACACCACGGGGAGGGATGGTGGCTGTGAAACAGGGTTTAAAAGCAGAAGGTCCCCTGCATCTCATAGGAGAGGAGCACCTCCCCTGTGAGGAAAGGCTGAGAGAACTGGGATTGCTCAGCCTGGGGAAAGGGAGGCTCCGGGGTGACCTTATTGTGACCTTTCAGAACCTGAAGTGGCTACAAAAGAGCTGGAGAGAAACTTTGGGCATGGAGTGACAGGACAATGGCGAATGGCTTCAAACTGACAGAGAGCAGGTTTTAGGTTAGATATTAGGAAGGAATTCTTGGCTGTGAGGGTGGGGAGATCCTGGCACAGGTTGACCAGAGAAGATGTGGATAACCCATCCCTGGAAGTGTTCAAGGCTGGGTTGGACAGGGCTTGGAGCAACCTGGGCTAGTGGAAGATGTCCCTGCCCATGGCAGTGGAGGTCACCATCCCAGAGAAATGACCCTGCATCTCTGGTACAGAAGCTGGGTCTCTAGTGGAAGGTGTCCTTGCCCATGGCAGGGGGTTGGAACTAGATGACTTTTAAGGTCCCTTTAAAATCAAACAATTCTGTGATTCTATGATTCTGATTCTTGGTCAACTCATGCTGGCAGCCAGAAAGACATTGGCTGCAGGGAGTCACAGGCACAAGCAGGGCCCAAGGACTTCTCTTTTCCAGACATACGTGCTAAGTTACAGCTGTGGATTCTCAACTGCAAAACTATTTTAAGGTGAAATAATCTTTGCAGGGCACTTATTGCCTCCTCCTGCTTGTTCTGGGTTCTAAGTCTGTAAAAGAGGAGCCTCGGCTCTCTGGTAGAGAAAATGTGTCATTTATGTTCTTAGTAACCTTAACTTTGACCTGAAATGACAGCAAATAGCTCTCAGACAAGACAGAGCAGCCAGCCTTGCCTTGAAAGCAAAATTTTGCATAAATAACATTCTGCTCCTGTATGAGGGGCCAGCTGAGTGCTTCCACCATTGTTTCCAGGTCACAGGGTCCCCCCAAAATGGTTTTCACATCATTGTCTTGAGATGCTGCCTGAAGGCAAGCCGTGGCTTTGCTCACCATGTGCAGGTTTTCTCTTTGTGCGGATGTATGAGCAACAGACCTGCCGGTGACATGGCTCTGCCCCTGTGCCTGAGAGGAAGGGACACGGGGAGGATCAGCCAGGCTGCCCACCTGGGGGAGGCTGGGGGCTGTTCACAGGCATTCCTGGTGTGACACAGGCTGCTGGAGCACCAAATATGTCTCTCTGACCTCCAGCTGAGGGACTCTCAGACAGGATCCATCTCTGCCAGGGCCAGTGCCAGTCCTGGGAATCAGCTGACAGATCCTTCAAGCCTCTTCGTGTCCTCCCCTTGCAGCCCAGAGCCTGCCAAGTTCAAGCCAGAGAGCTCCCTCCGCACAAATGGGGACGAGGAGGGCGGGCTGTTAAAATACAAAAACTGTTTCTTTCCTGCCCGCTTGGAAAGGGGAGCTATGGAATTTTAAGCAGCAAAGACAAAACTCTGCTGAAGAGGCCTCTTCTGTGCTTGCTTGGTGAAATCACTGATCACTGTGGCGGGGGGCGGTCCAGGAAGATGCCAGGCTTGCCCTTATTAATGGCTCTGTTGTTGTCTGCTCTAGTTTGTTGGTCTTTGCTCTGGGAGACTGTTTGCCGAAGCAGCAACTATTTTCCCCAGAGCAGCTTCTGTGGGAGCTGTCCCCGTGGTGGAGGCTGTCCCTCTGCGTGGCTGGGGCTGCACAGTGCCAGCTCTTGGACCTGGCCTTAAGAGCTGGCCTAAAGTGTTCTGGGGACCTCCTTTATGGCCACAAAAACTGAACTTGCACATGGAAGGGGGGCAGGTGAGAGGAGACAGGATCTTCGTTCCACCACGGGTTTCTCTTCTGCATATTGAGGGTCTCCAGCCTCGCAGCTGAACACTCCAAGAAGGAGCACCCACTTCTCCCACCTCAGCCTCTATTCTCTCCAGCAGCCACAATTTGGCTGGGCTGGGAACACAGCAGTAACCTGATGCATGCTTTTCATCCATCACTTTGACCATCCAGCAAAGCAGCTTTGCCCTGCACACCTCCTGTTTCCTACCCCAAGCTCAGAGCATCGGGCCCTCTTGCCTGTGTTTTTCTCCTTGAACCACTTAGTTTTAAAATAGAGCAATTATCTTCCTTCAGAAAGGAGCTTACTCTCTCCAATCTAGGGCAGTTTGACAGCACAGCAGCCTGCACAGCTCACTCTGGGAACACGATTGTGTTCCCGGGATAGGTGCTCCAAAGGCTGGAGCTCCTCTGCTCTGGACACAGGCTGAGATAGTTTGGGCTGTTCAGCCTGGGGAAGGGATGGCTCCAGGGAGACCTTAGAGACACTTCCAGTGCCTGAAGGGGCTTCAAGAGAGCTGGAGAGGGACTTTGGACATGAACAGGGAGTAACAGGACAAAGGAGAATGGCTTCCCACTGACGGAGGGCAGGGTTAGATGGAAAATAAGAAAGAAGTTTTTTTACAATGAGGGTGGTAGGGCACCGGCACAGGTTGCCCAGAAAGCTGATAGATGCCCCATCTCTGGAAATATTCAAGGCCAGGTTGGACAGAGCTTGGAGAAACGTGGTCTAATGGAAGGTGTACCCGCCCACAGCAGGGGGAGTGGAATAGATGATCTTTAAGGTTCTTTCCAACTCAAACCCTTCTGTGATTCTATGATTCTAAGTGTCCTGTCTGTGGCTTAGGATGGTGGTTGGGTCAGTGGTTTGGGTTCTGAGCAGGGGCATTACTGGGGCTGAGCACTGTGAGTCCTGATCCCAGCCTGTTCTTTATAACCACTCACATGTCAGAGGGATGCAGGCTGGACTCCTTGGGAGCAAGGCCAACACATCCTGCCAGGGTTCACATTGTTCCCTGTATTGCCAAGCCCTGAGGGATCTCTGGATGGGGAAATTTGTTCCTGAGCCTATGTGATAAGAAAACACAGACCTTCAGACTTTTACCTACACATCTATCAAGTGACAGATCTGCAGGGCTGGCAGGAGCTTTGAGAGGTGGCCTAGTCCACACTCATGCCTGAAGGTGGGACCAGTCCTTGTGTGGATCACTGCCAACAGAGGCTTCTATAGCCTGCTCCTAAAATCCCTGCCTGTGATTCCTATCTCTTTCACAAGATGGGGGGTTGGCTGTGGGTTCAGAATTGCTTGTGGGGTTAAATGCTCAAAAATAAGAGCCTTTGCAGAAGCTTGTTGCAGGGATGAGTTCAGTGATGGAGAG
Source organism: Sclerurus mexicanus (assembly GCA_013396755.1). NCBI lineage: Eukaryota > Metazoa > Chordata > Aves > Passeriformes > Furnariidae > Sclerurus > Sclerurus mexicanus. The sequence goes on from VWZF01005256.1 coordinate 267,024, forward strand.
GGTTCTGCCAGCCTCAGCTGCCACACTGGCCATAGTGGGAAGGGTTTACATCCTCACATGTGCAGAGTACTTAATCTCCTCTGTCTTGGGATCCTTCTGCTGTCTCATAACTCTACAGCCAACTGTTGTTTAATTAAAAAATAAGCAGACAGGTATTCAGAAGGAAAATGAAGCTGTTTTGTTCTTTATGTGTCCTTGGTGCTCTCCTGGCATCTTATCTGGGGACAACAGCTCTAAGCCTTGAATTTGCATTTTCGCCTTGCAAAGCCAATTGTTTTAATTGGGAGCAAAGCCAGGGAACATCCCATGCCATGCTGACTGGCCGTGGTGTGAGAGAGGAATGGTGCCTTCTTTCCCTTTGTCCTGCCTGATGAGTTCTGGGGTTCAGGTGATGTGGTTGTAGATCATGTTCAGTTTCATCTCTTGGGTGACTGCTGAGGTCACTTGGCTTGTCCACCCTGAGGAAGAGACCTCAGTCTAAAAGTTCCTCCCAAGGGGCAGTGGAGGGGCAGATCCAATCTCTGCTCTCTGTGACCAGTGTCAGGACCTGAGGAAACAGCTGGAGCTGTGTCAGGGCAGGGTTAGGTTGGATATCAGGAAAAGGTTCTTCCCCCAGAGGGTGGTGGGCACTGACCAGGCTCCCCAGGGCAGTGGGCACAGCCCCAAGGCTGCCAGAGCTCCAGAGTGTTTGGACAACACTCTCAGGGACAGGGTGGGATTGTTGGGGTGTCTGTGCAGGTCCAGCAGTTAAACTCAATGGTTCTTGTGGGTTCGTTCCAACTCAGGGTATTCCATGATTCTATGATTCTGTGACATAGGTTTGTGTATCCGTGCTAAGCCAGCTTTGACACCAACCACAGCCTGTGTTGTGCTGTGAAATATGGTCAGGATGATCAGGAGAACCAGAGAAAGGTCTGTGTAGGGCATCCAAGGTCATGTGGGTAGCCAACATTAGCTGCTGAGGATTTCTAGTGTAGTAGAGAAGAATCAGCTGACCAGAAGCTAAAGGGTAGGAGCAAACCCTTTGTAAAAAGAGGGTATTTGTCCATTGACACAAGACCAGGTGACTTGTTCTTCAGCTGAGCTTTGTATCCTTTCAGTGAAGTCAGAGATACAACTCACACCCTATAAGTTGAGGACCTACAGAGGAATCCCAGGTGAGCCCTGAGGTACCACTCAGTATGTTCATCTGAGCTTGATAAACCTGGAGGTAACAAAGCATGGGAGGAGGCTGCAGCCATCTCCATATTCCCAGAGTTAGCAGAGCTTCTCCATCTGGTGGCTTTGGATGAGACATGGAAGAAAAAAATTAAAAAGCAAATTTTCTCAGATCGAAAGAGTGGAATCTCCTGGATTAAAGCATTGTGATCATCAAGACCACCCAAAAGTTTGGGTTGAGTCAAGCCCAGGACCTCTTTTGAGTGGGGACCAAAAGGCTACCTGGTACAAGTGGCCCAAGCTTCCATGGCCACCCTCTCAGTGGATTAGCTGGGGCAGCGTTTAAGGCACGGCCCAGCTGAGGAAAGGTTTCCCCTGGGTGGCAGACAAACCAGGAAAGGACTTGGTTGCTTTGAACCTCCCCTACAGGAGCACCAGGCTTTTACCCACAGATCACAAACCTCAGGGTTCAGCCCACCAGGTTTGTACCCTGAATTATTCTATCACTATGGAGCAAATGCAGTGGTGCAGATCCAGCCATGGCTCTGCTAATGCCTGGAGGCAGATTAGTGTCACTCTTTTCCTTGGTATCTGCCACCTATAGCACTTCTGACCAAGGCTCATGGCTTAAGCTCCACTGCACTCCTACAACAACACAGAACATTTTTTGTACTGGAAACTGAGATTTGCAGAGGTGAAATGAGTTGGTGAAGGAAGTCAGAGCGGTGTGGAAGGAGGGGGTAAAACCCCAGTAACCTGCCATGCTAATTTGCTGCACTGTACCCTGAGAACATCATCGTTGCTGAGATACCACCCAGGTGCTCATCCAGTGGGAACTGCTGGAGATTTGCAAGTGGAAGAGTTTTAAACAAGAGACAACGTGGATTAAGCCTGACACCCCACTGGATTCTCCTTCTGTTGGTCCCTGATCTACCAACAAGCACCTCTTCCACTTTGCATATAATGTGACCAATTATATAAATATTTAGTCACTCTGTTGGGAACATTAATTATAGATGGAGACCCAGCTTTTGAAAGCTGCCTGTAGGTCTGGGCACCCAATTTCCATTAATTTTAATGAGAACCAGACATCCAAATCCCATTCGGTGGCTTTGAGTATCTCAGGCAGGAAGCTTCCTCTGACACCCCCCGCCTCCATTCTCCCCACTCTGTAATTTAAGAGTGAGATTTGCAAATACCTTACAAATCCTGCGGATGCCTGAGTTGCCCTTGTGCCATGCCATTGTTGTCTGCTGAGGATGGTTGGCTGGTAGCTTCAGAAGTATTTATAATAAGTTCATTTAATCCATCCTGTTAGTTCCTTTCCTCTGCACCCCCTGCTCCCCCCAGCACTTTGAAACAGCGATGCCTGAATGAACCCCCAGCCTGTGTGGTTTTTTTTGACAGAGAAGCTTTGATGCTTGCAAATGACAGCTGTGCAGAGCAGGTCTGAAATGAATGATTGAATTATCTGACTGATTAAAAATGTGCTGTGGCTTGGAAGATCTGACAGCAAGTATTCACTGAGGCAACTCACATGAAAGAGAGCTGCATGCACGTGGGGTGTGTGTTTGTGTGTGCTTTGGGAAAAACAGCCAGTGAGATGGGACAAACACCCAGAGCAGCAGCTTCTTAAGCTCAGCATCCTTTCCAAAGCTCCAAATCTGCTGTGAGATGCTCAGCAGAGCTAAAACTCAGCATGGTTGTGGAGATAATGATTATTTAGACAGACGTCAGCAGTGGTTTAGAAAATGGAAATTGAGCTAAAAAGTAGTGCAAGGCTGGGGAACTACTTAACTGTATCTCAGTCCCATACAGACCTGTGGCTGAGGAGGGACAAACTCTCCCGTTGGAAATTTGGTTCCATCCTCTGTGCTACAGACATGTGCCCATGGTGTGGAGCAGCTCCAGGGGTGTCAGCTCCATGGGAACGTGTCCCGTGATCCAGAGTTTTGACAGACTTGAGCCCCTGTGAGATTAACTATAAATGGCTGGGAGGATGGAGAAAGGAAGCTTGGTTATGGCTGTGCCCTTGATGCTGCCAGTGATGGCAACAGCAGATGTGTTAATGCATGAGGGACAGGAACAGCCTTTCCAGACCTATCCCACCTTCCATCACACTCCCCACATAGCAAACTGTCCCTTCCCGATGCCTCACAGAAATTCAGCTCAGCTAGAACACATGGAAAATACCTGGAAGTGAAAGGAAGAAAACACTGAAATTAAAAAAAAATGTTTCTTCACAAATGAAATGTCTTTTGGCAGCTCAACAAGTTCATAGGTTCCTATGGGAGTTCCATCCAGGGGAAAAAAATCATGTCAAAAGGTTTCAACTGTAGTTCCTCGTTGTGAATGGTCTTCTGATAGTTTACTGAAATTGATTTCTTCCTAAATTGTTTAACTGCTCTTCATCTCCCTACTTGCAGAAGATCACTCTCTTCCCCTGACCCCTGGCTCAAAAGAGATGAAGCACTGGGCTATAACTAATTGCTTTATCAGAAATAGTTTTGGTTTAGTCTCTCAGCCCAGCCACTGAATAATTTGTTCTTTGCCCTTTCCAGTGCCTCTAGCTGAACTGATGTTGGGTGTCTGTAACAGCTCCAGCCTTGCCTCTCATGCTCCCTGTCCCAGTTCCAGTGGCCATTTCGACAAGACTAAATGTTGAAGCTGCAATAGTCCTGAGGGCACACATAGCTAATGGGAATTCATTGGCATCTGTGTCATCTCTCCATCAACATCCCAAAATGTCCCTTTTATTGAATCCACTCTAGCAACCCAGGAACACTCAGAACAGGGGAGGTGCTTTTGTGGCTGCAAACCTCATAATTGCTAATTGTCCCACTGCAGCCCAACACCTTCCCAGTCGTGGGAGCCCCAGGCCCCCCGTGCTTCTGTCCCCCATTTCTCCCAGCCAAAACCTGACTGCTGAGCTTAAATGAAACATCAGACCATTCAAATGTCCTTTTCCACCACCTGAAAACTTCTATGTATCGATAATATTTTTTTATTTTATAGGCAATAGACAAGTTGTTGATGCCCCATTCCTGGAAGTGTTCAAGGCCAGGTTAGACAGGGCTTTGAGCAACATTATATTCATAAAATCATAGAATCATAGAATGGTTTGTGTTGGAAGGGATCTAAAAGATCATCTCACTCCACCTTCGTGCCATGGGCAGGGACACCTTCCACTATCCCAGGTTGCTCTGAGCCCCGTCCAACCTGGCCTTGGACACTTCCAGGGATGGGGCAGCCACAGCTTCTCTGGGCAACCTGTGCCAGGGCCTGCCCACCTGCACAGGGAAAAAATTCTTCCTGATATCCAATTTAAACCTACTCTCTGGTAGTGGGAAGCCATTTCCCCTTGTCCTGGCCCTCCATCCCTTGTTCAAAGTCCCTCTCCATCTCTCTTGGAGCCATTTTAGACACTTGCACAATTAGGTCACCCTGAAGCCTTCTCTTCTTCAGGCTGAACAATCCCAACTCTCTCAGCCTTTTCTCACAGCAGAGCTGCTCCATCACTCTCACCGTCTTGGTGCCTCCTCAGGATTTGCTCCAACAGGTCCATGTCCTCCTGTGCTGGGACCCCAGGGCTGGAGGCAGGACTTGTCCTAATATACAGCCAGGGGCTGCTCTCCCATTCAGCTTGAAGCAGATGTTTCCCTGCAGACACCAGATCGAACGAGGGGGCTGGACAAATAGCTGCCCTAAACAGCTCCATAACAAAGTGAAAGGAAATCCATGTTCCCAGAACAGCTTTTCAGCCTCAGGGATAGGTGCTGAAGGACTCGTGCTGCTGTCAATGCACGGCCCCACGGCTTCTAAAAATGACAGATGATCATTTTCTTTTACCAAAAGTATTGCAGTGAATTTGGTAATTCTGGATCAGGCCTCAACTGGACAGATAAAGGTAAATTGATTACTGAACTCAGAATTAATAATTGCTTAAACACCCTAATTGCATTAGTTACGAATAGAATGTGATCCTAAATTGGTAATACATATGCAAGGCACTTGAAAGTGGTCAATTTTCCTAAGCTGAGAACAATTACAAGGAAGAAATGATTGGAGAAAAAACTGAGAGAAAATAATGTGTGTTCTAAGTGAGGGTTGTTTAGGGAAGCTTTGATAGATGCTGTCTCCTCCACAGCACGCACATAGTTTTGCAGTCTTGGAAGTTATTCTTAGCTAAGAATCTATCATTCTCAAGGAAGAGAAAAGCAAAAATAATAACAGTAATAAACACCCAAATAGAACAAGAAGGGATTTGGTAACAAAAGCAATGAATTAATTCTTACATAACGCAGAGACCTGGAAGGCTAATCTGGAAGAGCAGTCAATGAAAATTATGTTTGCTAGCATTAAGGACTATTAGACGGTGTGCATGTGTGTGTGTTTATAGGCATATATGTCAGGAAGAAAATAAATGCTGCATGTTGGGTTTAGATAAAGCTGGTGAAGAGTCTGCTGATACTTCCAAAAAAAAAAAAAAGAAGAAATGTCCAGCCAATGACTCATAACCCTGGACAAAAGCAGCCTGATATCCTACAGAGGTGATGGAAAGCTGCTTGTTCCAGCAGTAACCAGGCAGCACATTAAATGGCAACTAGTAAACTGATATATTTGTACATATCTAGGACTGGAAAATAACTACATTGAAAGGTCCCATAAGGAATGGCCAAGAGATCCTTTTAGGGTGTTGATACTTCACATGTGTCAGTATCTGGGGTTTTGGGAGAAGGGTTACCCAGAGGAGCTGTGGCTGCCCCATCCCTGGAAGTCTCCAAGGCCAGGTTGGACAGGGTTTGGAGCAACCTGGGCTAGTGGAAGGTGTCCCTGCCCATGGCAGGGGGTTGGAACTGGTTGAGCCTTGAGGCCCTCCCTTTCCAAACCAAACCATTCCATGATTCTATGAAATCAGTCAAACAAAATAGGATGACGTTTGTTTAGCTGGGCTGATGGATGGCAGAGGGGAGAGACTCCTAGCACCGGAATATAAAAGATGGAAGAGATGCTGCAGAACCCTTGTAGCCAGTAGAAAGCAGACTCCCTGTGGGACCTCCCAGAGCTTGCTCACATCTGTTGCTGAGGATACAGTTTTCATACACTAAAAGTTACTGAAATTAGGACAAGTCAGATGCTGCAAGTGGCTGAGTCTGCTTATGGAGCTTATTTTATGTCAGCAGTGGACTCTCAGGAGGACAAGTGCAAATTCATACACACAGGAACCCCCATGAGCAGAGAAAAGATGGTGTTTTGAAGGACAGTGACTCATTTGAAAGTTGTCATGGAGGAAGACAGTGAGAAGAGTGCTCATCCAGCATCAATCTTACCTTCTGCCAAAATCTGAAATGCCAGGAATGATGCCTCCCATATTCCAGGCTGGGATTTCCCAGGCAGAAATGCCTGCACTGGGCAGGGAATCAAATATCTCCATGGTACATAAAGATTTCTTTTGCATGTGCCAGAGAGGTGACTAATCCCTGCAAGGAGGTTGGTGCTGTGCAGTGTCCTTTTGGGATTTCCAGAGGGCTCTGGACATCAGAGTAGCTGTGCTGGGCACTGGCCAGGCTGGTACTCAAGTCTGAGTCCTGGCCCAGCACCCAAGAAGTTATTGAGGAGCTCAAAGAACCAACTATGGTACAGAAAAACAGATTCCTATGGAGCCCTAAACAACTTCCACTTGAGTGTACATCCAGGAGCAGAATAGAAGGAGAACTGGTTGCAATGTATGGGGGAGAAAAAGTCCTAGGGGCACATTCTTGAAGTAGCTGGGCTTTTTTACCTAAGAAGAGCCAATGATAGCAGGGTGATGGCAGACAGTGTTTAGATGCAAGTCCTGGGATTGGAATTACTTCCCCCGTGAGTTAACTGACTGAAGGACAGTTTGTCTCAGGGTCGGGTACTTGGTGTAGTTCAGCACCTCTCTCTCTGCCCTCATACACTTGTAACTCAGACAACTTTGATGAAGGAATTCTAGGTGTGGACTTTCTGACATCTTATCTTCAAGGACAGTTTTTTCCCTTCCTCATCCTCCTGCTGGGAGGGTGGGCCATGGCCTCTGGATCTGGCAGTTCCTGCCATAAGCAGACTGGGAGGCTTTCTCCTTTTTCCCACACGTAAGTGGCAGCTTCTTTACTGAAGGACATATTTCATCTGGTTTTCCAAACCCCTCAGCCAAAGAGTTTTCAGCTGGCTGTTAGAGCAGAGGCTCCTGGCAGTTCTCCTTTCACATCTCCCTCCCACCATCTCCTCTCCCATCGTGGCACCATAGTCCCTTGGTGGCTCAGTGACCGCCCTCCAAGCATGAGTCACTCTGGAACAAGCCACTGTGGAGCAGGAACCGATGCGAGTGGGGAAGAGGAGCCAGCTGTGGGTCTCATGTTCAGTGTCCAAGGCCTCAGCCCCAATCCCAGCAAAGCTTTGTGCTCCAGGGGGTCTCTCCAGGTGCATTCACTCACGTGCACTGATACACAAGCACACACACACACACAGGGGTATGCTTTCCTTGGACCCTCTTCTGAGAGACTCCCTCATTCCCCATCCCCTTCCCATCTTCCCAGACTCACAAATCCATTAACAGCCTCTGCCTCAGGGCTCTGAAGGAGCCCTGTGCATGCACCCTTTTTCTCATGATTATTTTTACAGCATCATTGCTGGCTGTTGTCCGCCCACTCGGGGTGGGACTAACAAATCTCAGCTCTCCCAGCCCCTGGAATAGCCATGAGGAGCCATCTCTGATATCCCTGATGTGAACCACCATTTCCATATCTCAGAGTTTGCTCAAACAGCTCCAGGCCAAACTTTTCAGGACAGGTATCACCCAGAACAAAGAGCTGATTTTGAGTGTCAAGAGAAAGGCAGACGAAGGCTCACAAGGGCTGCCCCTTTTTCTTCAGAGGGCTGCTATCCCCTCCCACATCCCCCGTCTCTCACTACCTGCATGCAGCAAGGTCCTCACAGGGCTTTCTCCTAATTCTGGCTTCCATCAAAGTGGCTTGTACTGAAAGTTAGTGAGTCCCAGCTGGGAAATCCAAGGGATTTCCTGAGAAAAACAGCTGTGTGAGGACACGGAAGCAAACTCATTCCTGGGCACATGAGAACACTTGGGATGGTTTCATAATACAAATGGAGAAGGCTGAGCAGCACCCCGGAGTCTCCTTGTGTGGCACACTAAGTATCACGATCAGGGCATGGCTGGAAAACTACTTGTAACAGGGATTCAGCACTTCAAACTTAGACATTCAGCTACAGTTATGGCACTTTTAAAATGCTGAGAGGAAGTCAGTAAACACTGGGGGGTTGTAGGGTAAGTACTCCTGGCTTCTCCACTAAGAGCCAGGTCTGCATATCTGCCAGCCTTGGAGCAGCCTTGGAGCTCAGGTTCGGTGGACCCCATGGGGCTACATGACCATGAATTATCTCAGGACCACAAGCTCCCATCTTTTTTCCACTTCTCCCATCAGCCTAGCTGGAGTGTTGCCATGGTCTATACAGTGTAGGTGTTAATTTTAGTGCCTGTTGTGTGGTCTGCAGTGTTTAGTTTTGGTGCCAGCAATTCCCTGTTGCCTGGCAGGCTCCCAGGTGGGTGCTTTGAAGTGTTTGGGGCTTGAGGGGTGGCTCCCCCAATGCTGGTGTGGATGGAAGGTGTCCCTACCTTAGGATGCTCCCACTACTCCGAAGAACTCATGTGACAGGTGGCAATCAGCATCTGCATGTTCACGTGCACATCCAGACAGTTAAACAGCACATCCAGAATTGCTCTAGTTTAGCTCTTAATTTTTTTAAAAAATACTATGACGCATTCAAGGCATCTAACAGAAATCTCAGTACCTTGTTACTGTTAGGAATGCCCAATCAATGACAGAGACAAGCCCACTACCCTGCTTGAAGGGATGAGAGGAGGTTTCTCCCTGAATCCAGCTGTTGATACACTCATTCCCAGAAGCAGAATGATTGATAACCCAGTTATTTGGAACCCACTAGTGGATGTATTCTTAGAAACTAGAACCTCATTTTCTCATGCTGCAAAATGTCATTTCCTAAGACTGACTGTGCAGAAATTGGATTTTGTTCCTTGCCTTCAGACCTGAACAGCACAACAGACTGATGAATATTAATAGTGCTTTTTTATTGTAATCCTTTTTTTTTTTTTGTGTTAAAGCACCCTAACCTGATAATTGATAACCAGTACAGGAGAGTTGATCAGAGAGAGCAGCAGGACAGACTTTTGTGATGGCGTAAGGCAAATCTCTTGGAGGAGAGGACCCCAAGGGAGGTTATAGTCCCACACCTGGATTTGCCTGGCTCCTTGCTGCCCTTGACCATGGCCATGAGGTGCATTTCTTGTGTCTCTCCGGCACAGTAACCTTCATTCACACTTGCATTTGTTGGATAAGTCCCGAGTATAGCTGCAGGGTGGCTCATTACATGGTTCATTACCAATACTATCCCTGGCAAACAACCCCTGTGCTGTGCTGGGGTATTCCTGCTGGAAGAATACACAGCTGTGTTCTGCTGAGCTGCTCCAGGACATTATTTCACCTGTGCCTCGGTGTTGGGATGTCTGGCTGTGCATTGTAATGATATTTTTAATTTGGGGTGTTGGGGATTTGTCTGCTCCTTCAGTGCTGTGTGTCCTCTGGAACAAGCTTTCCAAGAGATGCAGAGATCTAGGGAGAGGTTTTCTCCATGGAGTCAGGAAGCCATTTGATGTCTTGGAACATGCGTCTGGGGCAGACAGCAAACCCTTCTTCCTCATCTAAAGGTCCAGTCTGGGGCTGCTCTCTCTGTGCTGCTGAGGGGGCCCTCAGTCCCCTGTGAGCTGCTGGAAGGGAGGATGGTGCATGTCTGTGGTGCTTGGGCACCGTGGGGCACAGGGTTGAGGGCGGGCAGCCATCACCCGGGCTGGGAAACCCCCAGTTCCAACCCAGGCTGGGGATGGACTGACTGAGAGGAGCTCTAGGGAGAAGGACTTGGGGGCGCTGGTAGGTGAGAGACTGGACATGACCCAGCAGTGTGTGCTGGGACCCCAAAACCCTCTGTTCTGCCCCTTTGCCCCCTCAGGTGAGACCCCACCTGCAGAGCTGCCCTCAGCTCTGTGGTCCCCAGCACAGGACCTGTTGGACCGAGGCCACAGGAAGCCACCAAGTTGATTAGAGGCAGGGAGCACCTCTCCCATGAGGAAAGGCTGAGAGAATTGGGATTGTTCAGCCTGAAAAAGAGAAGACTCCAGAGTGATCTCATTGTGGCTTTCCACTGCCTGAAGGGGCTTCAGGAGAGTGGGAGAAGGACTTTGACAAGGACATGGAGTGACAGAATGAGGCAGAACGACTTCAAACTGAAAGAGAGTAGGTTTAAATTGGATATTAGGAAGAAATTCTTCCCTGTGAGAGAGGTGACACCCTAGCACAGGTTGCCCAGAGATACTGTGGCTGGCCCATCCCTAGAAGTGGTCCGAGGCCAGGTTGGATGGGTCTTGGAGCAGCCTGGTCTAGTAGAAAGTATCCCTGCCTGTGGAAGTGGGTTGGAAGATGATCTTTGAGGTCCCTTCCAACGCAGGCCATTCTGGGATTCTGTGATCACACATCCCTGTGCAGTGGTCAAGCAGATGGGTGCACCACCTCTCACCTGGACACCCACAGAAACCCCTGTGGCCTTACAGCCACAAATGGCCAAGAGGCACCGTTTGTCCTACACCAGTGGTCTGTAATTCTTGTTAAGAGGGGCCCTATAGCAGGAAAAGTGTGGTGTCCCTGTGCCTCTCAACCCCACACTGTGTCCCCAGCCATCTTGGTAAGCCAGGTGCCTGGATCAGCCTGTAGACAAAAGCATTGCCTTTGCATGCATGAGATGTCAGGATGGAGAAGCATCAGTGGTGGTGAGCAGGCTCCTGGTCCAGCCCACCGTGGTGGGGGAGGCTCCGGAGCCAGCTGGGCAGGCTGGCACATGGGCCGCACTGCTGCTGGAGGCCAGTGGGGCTCTGCAGCCATGGGGTGGGATGGGATGGGGCTGCAGCAGGTGGGAGTGCCCAGAGGCACGGAGCAGCCCAACTTGCAGTGCTGGGGTCTGCACCGGGGTAGGTCCTTGAGGCATTTCCAGTGCTGCACGCCTGCATACGGAAACGCATCAGTTGTTAAAGGCACTGGGAGCATTTGGCAGGATTTCAGCCCAAAACTTCAAACCGGTCTCAGTTTGCAGGGTGACGCTTTGCTGGTAGGAAGCAGGACCGGTCCCTCAGCACTCTGCAGGTGCCTGTCGGGGGACAAGCCTCGGCACTCCGGGAATATCCCTGGCAGCTCCTGCGCAGCAAGTGGAGCCCCCCAGCCAG